>JABUQX010131921.1:0-24439 GCA_015478945.1 Trachelipus rathkii
AAAGAGGGGAAAAAAGGAAATTTTTTTTTTAAATTAAAGGAAAAGTTTTTCACAACTTATAAATTATTTTTAGATCTTTCCCAACTCTTTGTTAAGTTTTAGCAATTTCCTTTCCAAAAAAAAGTTTCCCTTCTTTTGTTCTTCAGACTTTTAAGCTTTAAGTTTTTCAACTAGATTTTTAGAAACAAAGAAAATTTTGTTTATTTTTTTAACTTTTTTTTTAAAAAATAAACATTTCTATTTATTTTAAAAAATAAAATTTTTAATAACTCAAATTCAGAAAGTTTTTTAAAAAATAAAAGCGGGTTTTAAAAAAAAAAAATAAGGAAAAAATTTTTTTTAATTAAAAAAACAATAATTTTTTTTTTTTTTTTATCGCTTCAAGCCTAAAAGTGCAAACACGAAGCAGGAAATATTAAGTAAAGCCAAGCCCCCACTTAGCAAGCCCCCCGCTTCCCTTAACCCAAGGCCGTTTCATTGGCGGCCCTCCGGGGTTTGGTTGTTTCGTAATTTGAAAACCCGTTCGAGTAATTTTCCAATTTTACGAATAACTTTGTTTTTTAAACAAACACGGATGGGTTTTTTAAAAAAAAATAAGGTAAATAAAAAAAAAATTTAGCAAATAAAAATAAAGTTTTTTCCCCTTTCCCTCTTCTAACCCAATGGTATTTTTTTATTTAAAAATCAAAATCCTAAGGGGTTTTTTTTTTTAATTTTTTTACAAAAATAACAATTTTAAAAATTCACTTAACCAGAATTTTAATATGTATTCGTTTTTGCCAAAATGTTTTTTTAACTCTTAAAAAATATTTCCCCCAAAAAGTTTTTTTTAAAATAAAAAATTTTGGGATTTTTCTTTATTAAAATAATTAAAACTTTTAAAGTTCCCTGTAAATGAATAATATAACCAAATTTTTGAAAAACAAAAAACAATCCCTCAACACGAGAAAAAAAAAAAAAAACAAACAACAATCGGCGCCCAAAAAAACTCCCCTTACAAGAAAATTTAAAAACGAGAAAAAAAAACTGGGAAAACCCCCTTCTGTTCATAAAATGTTTTGGGGGTTTTTGAAAAAATTAAAACCCTTACTTTTTTTAAAGGCCCCTTAAATTAGGAAAAAAAATTTAGAAAAAAAACCCCCCCCTTTTTTTTTGGTTATCTATTGAGGTGGGGTGGAATAATTTTTTTTAAAAGCCCCTAAAAATACCCAGGGGGTCCCCCCAAAAAAAAGGTAAAAAATAAAGGTATTTTAAAGCAGGATGTCTTAAAGTTGAAAAATTCAAAAATTTTTGTATTAAAATAGGCTCCTTACAAAAAATAAATTAATATTTTTCCCAAAAGAAATAACACAAGCTTTTTTTTTCTTGTAAAAAAAAATTAGGATTATTTGAAATAAATAAATTGTTTTTTAGAGCCTAAAATTTTTAAGGCCCCCCTAAAAAAATTTAGGAAAAAAAAGAATAAAAAAAAAGGTCCCCCCCCCCCCCTTTTTTTTTTAAAGAATCCGGGCCCTTTTTGCAAAGAAAAATTTAGTGTATAATATCGGACTGCCCCAAGTAAAAAAGTTAAATTTCCCAGTTAAATTATTTACCAAGGAAACAAATCCCGCAGGACATCTTAAAAGTGATTATCAAATTACATTTTTATAAAATACTATTTTTTTTTTTTTTTCCCCAAACTTGGAAATAAACAAAATGGCCCCCCTTGGGGGAATCGGGGTTTAAAAATTCCCCTTTAAGCAGGGTTTTTAAAAAAAAAGGAAGACAAAAGCCCCCCCTTATTCCCCTTTTTTCCTTGTGGGGGGGAAGTTGGACGGAAAAGGTAAGTTCCCCCCCCCCCCCCCTTAAATCCTTCACCCCACACACCCAATTTTTGATGATAACATGTTTTTGATTTTTTTTGAATTACCTCCCCAAGAAAAAAATGTTTAAAAAAAATTTGAAAAAATCCCCTTCAAAAAAGGGAAGTTTAGAGGGTGTTGCTTTTTTTAGGTATGTTTAAACAAAAAACAATATGACTAATAAATGATCCTGGGGAAAAGCCCTTTTTCCCTGTAGTAGAGAGAGAAATGAATATACCACTTTTAAGTTTTGTTCTTTTTCTTTTAAAAAAACCTTTAAATATTTTTTTTTGAAAGCAAGGCGGGGGTGGGGGTTTTTTTTTTTTATGAAACCCCCCAAAAAACCCCCCCAAATTTTTTAAAAATCAAATACTCGTTTTTTGGGGCCCCCTGTTTTATCAGCCTTCCTCGATTCTTCCTTTTGAATTTTTTTTGCTAAATAAAAATTGGGGTTTTTTTCCCCCCTTATTTTTTTTTTCCAACTAAAAGTGGGTTAAAAATATAAATGGAATTAACCTTAACCAGGGGTTTTTTTTTTAAACCCTCAAAACAAAAAAGACATTTGGTATTAATTAAAAGCCAAGTGGGGGGAAAAAAATTCAAAGGAAAAAAAAATCTCCGGGGGGGGGGGGTTTTTTTTTCCAAAAAAATTCCTTTAATTTAAAAAGGAAAAACTCTTTCTTGGGGAAAATTTTTTTTTTTGGGAATTTTTTTTTTTTTTTTCCAAGCCGTCGTCGGCCCGTTCGACCAGATTTCTGGCAATGTTAGGGTTTTTAAAAATAACCAATGCCGAGTATATTTTTTAATGAAAACGTTTTGAAAAAAAGGAACATGAAAAAGTTACTTTTTTTTTTGTTGAAATATGTTTTAAATGCAAAAAACAACTTTTTGAAAAAAAAGAAAGGTGGGGGGGCCCCCCGTGTTTAAGAAAGGAAGCCCACTTTTTAACACCGCCAAACTCAAGCTTTAAAAAAAAAACCTGGGAGGTTTTTCCGAGCGCCCAAGAACCTGTTTGAATGATGCACGATGTTTGCAGGGAAAAAACCCCACGAAAATAAAAATTTAAAGTCTAAAGGAATTTTCTTAAATGTCATCCATATACACAAAATTGTCGCTTTTTTGGGAAAAAAAGTAAAGAAAAAAAAAAAAAATTTTTTAAATGGGGGAAAGAGGAAAAATATGGAAATACATCCGTAAAAATTTTGGCTACCCCAATCAATAATGGGAAAGTCAGCCACCATGTTGAGGGGATTCCATCTCAACCCTGAAAAATAAAAATAATTGGCCAAAAAAAGAGGTCCCCCCGGTAAAGGAAGGAAGGTGTTTTTTAATTTGCAAGAAAATCTATCCATCAAGGAACCATAAATTGTTGGGGTTTTTTTTTTTTTTCCTTTTTAAAAATTTTACGGTTTAAAAAAATCCACCCAGTAAATTTAAATTTTCATGGTTTTTTATAAAAACCCATCGAAAAATAACTTAAACGCCATTTTTAAGGAAAAAATTCCCCCCCTTGGGGGAATCCAAATGGAATCCCCCTCCCGCCCTTTCAATTTTTATCGAATCCCCCCACCGGGCCCTTTTCCCCCCCCTAAAGTTCTAAATTAGAACCCGTTTTGGGCGAGAAAAATTTTTCCCTCTTTAATCTTACTTTAGAAAAAATACCAAAATGTCAAGAAAAAGTTTTAATTTTTATTCAAAAAAAAGGTGGAAATCCAGAATTGTTTTTTTTTTTTAAAAATAAAACATTTTCCGAAAAAAAAATGCGTTTATCATCAAAAGAGAAAGAGGGAATGAAACTTTTTATTTTAACATAAGAAAATGTGTTTAACTGGAAAAGGGTATTTAAACTTTGGGAAAAAAAATTGGAAAAAACACCCTATAATAAGTTTTATTGTTAATGCGGCCTCCTGGCGTGACAAAATTGGCCCAATATTTTTGTTAAAAAAAGAAAAATTTTTTTTTTAGAGAAGTTTTTTTTTTTTTTTATTATGGAAAAAAATATAGTTCCCCCCCCCCCCTAAATGAAAACCTGAACCCTGGTTTTTGGAGAAAAAAAATTGTTTTAAATGTGGCCCCAAGGTTTGTTACAACATTACATCAATTTTGACTTTTGCATCACAAATTTTTTATTTATAACCTTTTCATTTTAAAAATTAAATCATTTTGCAAAAAGTATATAAAAATTTAACATCTTCTTTTATATAAAAATTTTATATATTATAATTATTTTTAAAAAATAAAATTATAAAATAATTAAAATAAATTATAATATATTTATTCATTAGTATATATAATTTAAAATAAATATAAATTTATGTAGATTTGTTTATATATAATCAACATTAGTAATATTATAAAAAGATAGTAATAATAATATTTATTCTATTATAAATAAACTATTTGAATTTTTATAAAATTTACAAATTATTAATTTGATATATAATTAAATTTATATAAAAAAATAAAATAAATAAACTATGTTTGATATATTTTATATATAAATATTTAACAAATATTCTAGTAATTTGTACAAATAAATGAATTTCATCATAATATAAATATATATAATAATAAATATTTAAAATTAAAATAAATTTATTACTATATATATTTTAAATTTTGGTTTTAACTTATCTCCCAAAAGTTTTTTGTAACATACAATAACTTAACAAAAAACCCCCCAAACAAAAAAAATTTTTTTAAAACAAATAATTAAAACTTCCCCCCTTTTGGGAAAAAAAAATTTTTTAATTTAAAAATAAACCCATAGTTTGATACCTACTAATAAAGGAAAAATTTATAAAGTTGGTTTTCTTACCTTATAAATTAATTTTTAAAGAACAGCACTTTTTTTTTAAATAAATGCTTAGGACCGCTTACCAATTTTATTTACCAAAAAACCAAAAGTTTTTCCTTTGGGGCCCCAGGGCCCTT
Source organism: Trachelipus rathkii (assembly GCA_015478945.1). NCBI lineage: Eukaryota > Metazoa > Arthropoda > Malacostraca > Isopoda > Trachelipodidae > Trachelipus > Trachelipus rathkii. The sequence goes on from JABUQX010131921.1 coordinate 4,776, forward strand.
CCTATACTTTCCCGGAACCATAATTAAATCCTTAAATTAAACAGAAAAGATTCCCCTTTTTTTTTTTTTGCATGAAATCAACAAAGAAAAATAAAATATGGGAAAAAAGTCAAAATTTAATGAAAAAAAATATAAAAAAAAATGGGGGGAGGTTGCTCAAATTTCTTTGTTTTTTGACCTTTTTTTTCCTTGACGTTACATATTTATATAAACCGATATTTTACAATTTTTTAACGTCCACCAACAATCCATAAAAATTTCAAATCTAAGAAAAAAGGGAAAAAAAAAAGTTTATTTCCCCTATTTAGTTAAAATATAACTTAAGGTTTTTTTAAAGGAAATAAAAATAGAAACAATTTTTAATTTAAGTTAATTATGTCCCCCCCCCTAATTTTTAAAGTTAAAAGAAAACTTTGCACAAACTTTTTTTTATTAAGTATTTCTTTTTTCAATATAAAAATTAAGAAAGTTTTTGGAGGCATTCATATATAATTAAACCAAACTAATGTAATATTTATAATTTTCTTAAACGGATTGGGGTTCCCCCCCAACAAAAGTTTAAAAACTTAACTTTTTTTTTTAAAATTTAAAATTAATTAAATTAATTGGGATCCAGGAAAGGCCTCCCTTTTGTTGCGCGCGGAGCAACTACCCATGCTCGCCCCCCCGCCCCCTTTTGGGGTTTCCCCTTGGTATCAAAATATCTTAAAATTATTAACAAAGGATTTCATCAAATTAACCCCTTCGTTTTTTCCCCTAACTAAAAAAATTTTTAAAATTGAGAATTGTACTTTTGTGGGGAAAAAAAAAATAGAAGTTTTTGCTTAAAATAAATTTTTTTTTAAAAGTATTTTTAAATAAATATTAAATCTTTGAAAAAATTTTTTTAAATTGATAGATTTTCTTTGCTTCAATTTGCTCTTCAGAGAGAAAGAAGAAGAATTTTTGTACATAAAATCTTTTTTAAAAATAATTTCATTACCTTAAAAACTTTTTGTTTAAATGGAACAATGTTCCCCCAACTCCTCTAGAAATAAGGTTTCTTTGGGGGGGTTAAGAAGGGCTGCCTAACCCCCCCTTTTTAAATTGAAGGCCTGGCCCCGCTGGGTTTTTGTTTGTTTTTCTCCCCTTCCTCCACCAATCTTCTTTTTAAAAGGGGTCGCTTTGCCTCTGGTACCCGTGTATATAATCTTTATTTCGTGAGGGTTTTCTCGTTTAACGCTTTCCAAAAACTACTCGCGGCCCCGGGCCGCACCATTTAACGATGGTCCCTCAACCCATCAAGGCTCTGCGGTTAATGCGAGACGCGGATGATGTTCTGGTTTCTGGGTAAAATTTCTTTAAATATTTTTGCGGGTTTCATATTTTATAGATGACAAAGAATTTCCTTTCCTATAATTGGTTAGGGTCCTTCCCACTTTATTTCTCTTGTAAGGGAAAAAAACAAAAAGTTCCCTGTTTAAATGGAAAATTGTTACCCACAAAGAGATAACGCGTTAATGAAAATGGCGAAGGAGGTTTAAAATCTATCTTGTTGTCTGGGGGTTCCCATTTTTTAAATCTGTTGCGTCGATTGAAAACCTGTTTACAATGCTTCCCTTTAAAAAAACGTTTATCCTTTTTTCCTTTTCTTGTTTTTTCTGTGTCCTAATAAACCCCCAAATCTTCAATAAAGTAATTTTCTCACTTAGTATATTCGTCCCTAAACCCAGTCCCCCCAATTCCCCAGAAAAAAAAAAACAAAAGTGGGGGGGAACGAAGGGTCCCCTTTTTAAAAGAGAAGAAAATCAAAAATGGAATCATTTTTAACCAAAAATTTAGCAACAAGAAGTAATTTTTTTTTTGATCCATGTAAAAGGGGATTTTTTCTTTAATCATTTATCCCCAAAACGGTAGGAAAAAATTTTTGTGGAGTAGAATTTGTACAATGAGAATCAAGTTTTTCCCAATAGGCTATAATACCCATTTTATAGGAAAAATTGCCTCTCTCTAATCCAGGCTTAATGGCCCTTTACTTCCATACTATAGGGTTGTTTTTTTCAATAAAGAGCTTGTTTTGGCAAGAGAGAGAGATTTAATATTACTGGAAACCTTGACCCTGGCTTCCTGCTCGCCTTTTATAGAAAAATAAAGAGGAGTTAATTCCAAGAGGTGGCCATTTCCTTTCTCACAAGATAACAAAAAAAAAACCCCCTTTGTAAAAAAAAAAATCGGCTTCCCCAGAAAAAAAAAACCCTTTTCCTCTCCTTTTTTGTTAATACTCATTCAAATTCTTTTCAAGAAAAAAATAGCACATAAGAGAAGTGTGGAGAATATTTCAATACAAAGAATCGCATAAATTAGAGCGGAACGAAATGAGTTTTTTTTTTTTTAATACTAGGAAGGGATAGAAAAAAGGTTCACTGGTTCTTCTTTCCTCTTGTAGGGTTTCAAAAGATTATTATCCGCGGACCTTTTTCGTTGTTGAAAGTCCTAGATTGAGTTGGCAGAAGAGGCTGCCCCCGCCCCCCTTAGTGCGTCGTCTTTAAAGAGGCAAGAATGTGTGATTGCGTTCTCTACAATTAAAAAATAGTGAACCCACAAGTTTCTGTTTTTTTTGAGTTTAAAAAGTTTTCCAATAAAAATAAAATTAACCCGTTCCTATAACACCACCCCCTGCTCTTTTTCTATTTCAATTACATACAAAAAAACTTTCTCCCCAAAGTTGGCCTATTTTTTTTTTGGACGCTTCCCCCTAAAAAAAAAGGACCCCCAAACCTAACGCCGGGTCTTGAACAAGAGCATCAATATGTATAATTGCGGGATAAAATATATAAATTAATACAGACGCGAATTGAGTTTGTGGGGCTCCCGCGCCCCCCCTTCTCATAAATGGAAAATATACCTCTGTTCTGGTCTTTGGTTTAACCCTTTATTTTGCTGTGAGGGTGTTGTTTCACACTTTCTCCATGCTAATTATGCAATATTACTTCCTATCTGACGCCGGAAAACCTCCTCACACGACGCCGGCTCACCTAGCAAAAATATATTAAATAAGAGAGTATATATCCACCATCGCGGTCACCCCCCTCCCCCGCTCGCGGAGATATACCAACGTAGAAGAGAGTGGTTTCTTTCTCCCGCCTTTCTTGCTCAGCCCCCGCTTGTGTATATCTCAGTCCTAATCGGAAAATAACTGTCTTGGAGGCGCCTCTGTTACCGCCCTTTTGATGCGGGTGTGTATCCAATAAAGAGAGAAGATAAACCATGGTTTTTAGAATGGGATAACAAATCCGGGGGATGGTTTTTTAATAAAGCGGAGGGTTCACATGTCGGGAACTCTTATTTCATGCGGTATCAAATACAACCCCCCTTTTCTGGGAAAAAGAAGAGAGCTTAGTCAAAAAAAACACAACGAATGATGTGTAAAGTGGGTTGTGGTCCAGCTATACCAAGCACTCCCGCTCGTTCTAACTCTGGAAACATCAACTGTATCAGCGGATAACGCTATCCCTACGCGTTATTACTTTTGCTCCTTTACTGAAAATAATTTTGAATTAATTTGTACAGGGCTCTGGTTATCATCTTTTACAAAGACATAAATGATATTCATAGAAGAGAACCGGGATGGTAGGGCGGGAGGGGGGGTCATTGGTGGACCAATAAAAATGGTTACGCCAATACAAACAAGCCTTTGTGGGTGCCCGGAGGAGTGACATTTATTTATCTAATTATTTACCTGGTAGATTATACAGTCGGTCCCCCAGCGGCGGCGGGCCATATAAATTTAAACAAGGTTTTTCGCCCTCCCCTCCCCGCCCCCTCGCACCCCCCCGGTCCCACACAAATACACCACACGATACTCTACCCAAGTTGGAAGTAACCTTGCTAGGTGCTCCAAATATCAAGCTCTACGATCAATACCTTTCTTTGTTCAGGCCAAGCGCCCGGCTCCCTTTAAATGGTAATGAGTGTAGAGAGAAAATATATTTTTGTGGTTCTCCTCTCTAAAAAACAGGGTGCACCTAGAGAGTAAGATTTTTCTAGGCACAATAGACGAAGAAGAATTTTCAGTCACGATATGAGGTTGTGTTTAGGCCAATTAATCGGTTTGTACAGGGGATCTTGCTAATCACCAAGGGATAAGCACAGGGTTGGCGCCACTCGTTTAAATCGCGGAAAACAGATTAATTTTTTAAAAGCAATTTCTAAATTGGGGGATTTTTTCTTTTCGTTGTCTCTTTTGGTTGCGCCTTTGCACTTTGCATCTGAAGTTCTTGCAACAAAATAAGCAGTAACAGAACCAATATGTTTTGCGTTAGGATTCCAATTCTGTGGTTTGTTAAAGAACCTCCATATGTTCCTAATGTTTGTGAGCAGTGCCGGAAAATTGCGAAGGCCACCTTGGGGGGGACATCCCAGAAGATATAGCCGTGCGGATTATCTTCTTACATGAAAAATGATCTTAAAAATATAGAAAAAAAAATGGGTACCTCATCTTACGGAGAAATCATCCTCCTAAAAGAGAGTGGCCGGCCCCTGCCCGGGCACATTTTTTACTTTTTTGGTTTTTTTATGTTCTTGATTGAAACGGTGCCCTCTTTCCCCAAAATTTTTGAAGAAATAAGGTGTTTGCGGTGGTTGGGGGAAAGAGTTTTTTGTGGGTTTGGTTATCCCTTTTCGGCGGTCGCCGCCATGGTTTCTTATGTGCCGCCGTGGGCGGTCTTCACCCCGACTGCCACACTCTGGTTTTGCTCGTGAGGCCAGTTTGTCCTCTCACTGTCGTTCCTCTTGTGGACTGCGTTGCCTCTCGACCCTTCGACACACGTTTCCTGACGTGCTCACTCATACTCTTCCGCTCGCTTCAGCCATCTTTCGAATCATCTCATTTTCGTAGTGATGGCATTTTTGCCTTCCTATTGGAGAAACATCTTGTATAAGATCTAACCACCTCAGCCTTGTTCCTCTTTCGTTGGTTAGGCTTTTCCCCTGTGTGTTTGCAAACTACCTCTCACAGTAGCTTTGTACACGGCTATATATGCCTGTAACATCACTCAAAAAAAAAAAAAAAAAAAAAATTTATTATAATTCATTATTAATTTTATATTATTATTATCTTCTTATATTATTTTTTTTTTAATTCTGTATGCGGTGGTAGAAATAAGGTAGTAACGATAAGGTACAATGTGTGATGGAATCTTAGGGCGTTGGGGTTGAGGCTGTGTGGTTTGCTGACCGACCATTGTTCTTGTTTTGTTTGTGTATTTTTAGGTCTATTATCATATATATAATATCATAAATAAAATAATAAATAATATATATAATATAATAATAATAATATAATATAATATAATAAATTTTTTTTTTTTTTTTTTTTTTTTGAGTGATGTAAGGATCTCCACAGCACACAAATGCGGCTAGACGTGTTAGCAAACTAACGACAGGGCAAATCCTAACCGAACGAAATAGATACAAGGCTGAGATGGTTAGATTTATAGATGTTCAGTTCCAAAAGGAGGCAAAAATGCGATCACTACGAGAATGAGATGATTCGGATAAGATGTGCTGAATGCGATGCTGAAGAGGTATAGTTTAGCACGTAGGAAGAACTTGCTTCGAAGTGTCGAGATGGCCGCAATCCCCAAAGAGATGAACGACAGTGAGAGGCCACTTGATGAGCAAAATGGGCAGGTCGGGGGACCCAGTCATAAGAAATCATGGGTGAGATTGGCTATGACCAAGACGCATCGAGCCAGGATCCACCTCCGGAGGCGATCTTCTAAAGATGAAGAACCGGCCAAGACGGGTTTGGACATTCCGAGTTATGGCGCCACGAGCATCTCGACCCAAAACATGGAACTGCACCAGAGAGGAGCCGACGCAAAGAGATGGGAGAAATCGTAGCAGGGAAATGGCCAGGCCGCACAAGCCGGAGGAAGGTTTAACGGGCACGACACCCTGTGTGGCAGCCCCCGTTGCCTCCCATCCGTCCGTTCGTGCCAGGAACACCCACATGGGAGGGAACCCAACAGAACTCAATGTTGTGGTGCTGCGCTGGTAAAAAGCAGAGGGACTTGAATGGCACAGACCAACGGGGTTACGGGTTGACCGTCAAGCAACGAGAGAGCGTCCGCGAATCGAAAGATGGTATATTACCGCCACGGCGAAGGTACTGATCTGTTCACGCATGGACATAGTATGTTCAGCTGGAAAAAAGACAAATTATGCGGAAGGGTATGGGATACAGTGAGTCGGAAACACGATGACAAAATTTTTAGTCTTGAACCATCGGTGTAAACCGTTATAGAGTCGCTATGGACTCGCGTGAATACAAAGGACCCTCAACGACTGGGTGCGCTCGACTTATGAAAAGACTGGGATGTCAACTGCAGAGCGGAGGACCCAGTGAACGAGTAGAGGTAAATCAAATTGTGCCGGTGTTGGATGAGGTGGAAAGTGCCAGTACAACCCCAGCAATGACAATAAGAAGGGTTGGTGACGAACAGCTCTATTATAGTGTCAAGGCGACGAGGTAGGAATGAACGAATTGAACAGCGGAGCACATGAGCTTGCTCCCTCGCAGGGATAGGGAATCACCCCGGCCTCCCCTCAGGCTTACCTCGGAGAGGAACGAATGCACCCGTGCAACGAGAACTCAGTCTGATGGGGTCAAGAAGGGGAGGTAGGACTGGAAGTGTCTTGCCCATAAAGGCATCAACAATCAGTTAGCCCGCACCCAGCCAATGGATGTATAGGTGGGAGCATGGTTTTTCTGTCCGCACCCAAGTCTTGGAGGTGAGGTTTGCCGTAAGAGATCCAATAGAACGGCGGCATTAGCTTGAGCGAGAAGTAATATGAGGAAGGTAGATTAAGGCGCTCATGAGCACACAGACCAGAACCGCACCTCGGCTCACACGGATAGGGGAGCCATAGAGAGACATGGGAGGCAAATGTAGGCGACCCTACGACAGGATTTTCCGTTGAACAGCACGGCCGTACGGTTTTCGACGTGGAAATGGTAAAGCCAGAGCAGAGCACACAAGGAAACGCTATCGATGGCAACTGAAGTGACGTTCCATACAAGGAATTTAGCACCAGAGATGTACAGGCAAGATGTCAACATAGATGGAGCAGCCGCACTGAAGGCGGGATGGAATCGACAACACATTAAAACCATAGCGAAAAGCAACACGCCTGCAGTACCTGCCTGGGCGACCCCTTCGTCGACAAAACACAGACAGCGCGGCACCACAACGGACCTGAAACGAACGGTCCGACATCAACAACTGAAGGAATAGGGAAGTTGCCCCCCCTAAGACCCAAGGAGTGGAGGCTCCACCCCGCCAACCTCCAGTGCTATCATAGACCCTTTTTCGAGGTCAAAGAAGACGGCCCAGGGTCATTTTGTGGAAGCAAATGACTCACGAATGTCCTGATCCAACCGAAGGAGAAGGATCCTGAGTCGAGCGATGGCGACAAAACCAAATTTGGTAAGTCCGAAAATGCTGGAGTTGCTCCACGTGGGAACAAGACGGGGAAACCACCAATCATCTCCAATGAGCTTACATTATTGCAGTGCAAATGAAATAGGGGCGTGGTATTCGAAGAAGTCGATCCTTCCAGGTTTGGAAATGGGGAATGGCATGCAGTAGACAAGACAGGAGGGAAGACCCTCCAACCATATTCTATTGTATAAGCCCAGAAGGAAGGCAGTGGCCAGATGGATGTGCATGTCGGAGCATCTGAAAGGAGATGCCGTCAGGGCCAGGTGCTCCATCCCGCAAACCTTGAGGGCGTCTAGGAACTCGGCCCTGGTGAATAGCCGGTTTGTATGGAAGGTCTGTTTCCAGGCGGAAGAGAAAAATCAGGAAACCCCCACCCGCAAGCGACTAGAACGAAAGGTTCAGGATAACGGGAGCCGCTGGAGCAGGACGCGAAGTGATAACCCACCTCGTCCGCCACAACTCCGGAAGCAGAGATGATCAGAAGTTTGCGGGCCATAGGCGAGGATAATAGGCGGATCAGCATGGAATCAATAGGAACTTTCTTTCGCCCTTTTTAATGGACTTAAAGATACAGGCGTAGAAGAATTAACGGGGGAAGCGTAGTTGCGAAAATACTGCTTCCGCGTACGGCGATTAATACCCCGGGAGCGGGCCGCCGCCGACATGCCACGAAATGCAAAGTTTGAAGGTGTGGGAGTCTGTTTATACCAGCTTATATAACTTAAGCTTTTTTCAATATTAGCCAGAAAACATTTTTGGTTCCACCAAGGAGTTGTTTATTTTTAGTCCCGATGAAGGGGTATATGCTCCGAATGCCGCCTGAATGTACTTCCTGAAAGTAAAGTGAAGGCATCCGACCGGCGACGGCGAACACGTAGTTGCAGGAAACGATGGAAAAGTAAGTGGCGCTGATGAAGGAAGACCAGTCTGGGCCGCTGTCATATTGCCGGAAAGAACTAAGGTGTATTGCTGCGAACTTAGGCTGAAAAATGGTATTGTGATCGGGTAGTGGAAACTTGCACAGAGGAAAGTTGACTTTTTCCCACCCAAAACGATCTAAAGACGAAGATGGAACACACACCGAGGATGTCAACACGGAAGAAGTGCGGTATCAAAACGTTCGAAAGGTGGGAAGGCCGTGTTTTGAGACACCCCAATGAAAAAATCCTGCAAAAAATCCTCAACAACAACCGGCATTGATGGATGTAGCAGTCTCCCACAAAAGGTAGCTGAGATTTAAAGTCATCGAACTAATATGGGCTGTGAGAAGCTCTTGAAAAAATCGACGAGCGTCTTTCTGGTATATTACAAGCTGGGCGCGCAGGTACAGCCGGCAACAGCGTAAGCGCGCGTCAAGATGGATACGAGCCCCCACGGCATGCAGCGGAGGTAGAGAGGGGAATGGGAGTAAACTGGACAGACTCGTGAAGCAGGATCGCTGCCCACCTCTGTCGCTGGTTCCACACGATTCAGGGAAATAAGGGGCTCCCTGTAGCCTCTGAAAGGTTCTGCCAAGGGCACGTCACGAAGTTTGCAACTCCTTAAACACAACAGCCGAAGGGCTGATGATCGACAGTATCTCTTCAGCTCTTCGTAATTGCCAAAATATCCGCGGCATTTCCATTGGATGAAACGTGCCATAAACGGGAATAACAAAAGGCGCGAGTCAGGAGTCGGAATCCCGGGTGAAGCGACTGGGCCATCAGTTCACGAACTGGTTTTGGGACTTGTGCAGTCTCCATCAGAAGGTGAGTAACGCGACAGGTCCGTGCGCCGCGGCCCACCCAGCCAGGCACCTCCACCCGGAGGGAGCGGAACGATCGCGCCGGGAATGTTGTGCCCCGTTTCCGCGGGGTTCTGGGGCATCCAGGCAGAAGGGCTCGCCCACGAGCCGGCCACATCAACCACCTCCACCTATTCGAACACCTCCCTCAGACCGGCACGCCGCCAAAGACTTCTTCAGCCGGGAAAGGGGATGCGCGTCTTGCCAAGGAGGCGCCTAACAAAGGCTGGGGAAGATGGAAAGAGTGAAAGTAGAAGGGTGGTCGGGGAGTGAATGAAAGACACATCGGATGCGGAAAGTGTATGGCGTAGCAGTGTAAGAATCTCGAAGCGGTCCGCGCTGGAGGAGAGCCAGAAGGCTCCGTCGACGGGACCGAAGTCAAATGGGTGGAGGGAGGCAGGAGAAGATCCTCCATCTCCTGCAACCATCAGCCGCCAACCCATCCTCACACACATCGAACGGTACCACCGTCTACCCGAAGGAAGACTGCTGTCGGATGAGGTCTCAACCGATACCTCCGGACCTCCCTCGGGTGGGATAACAGTGTGAGCACGTGACACCCCCACGGAAGAAGAGGTAGTCGCGAGAAGTCCATCGTGGGCATCGAAAAAGTTCAGAATCGCTCGATATAGTGCAGAAGCGAAGCGGGCTTAGGGGGAGTAAGTAGTAATTTATCAGAACGGGCAGAGGGCGGACCACTGGTCAGATTGGCCACGCGGTTTGTCAGCGCGGCGAGCCGTTTAGGCAAGACGGAGACGGTCCCAGTATCAAACGGAGGATCCTTTTGCATCAGAAGCGCGCACGATAAGCAACGAGTACGGATGTTGTCTCGGGAGATCCGCCCTGGACGGACTCTCGCAACCGTTAAGAGGACTCGTGTTTTCCCGGCGAAACAGAAGCAGGCCGTTTCCGGGAGACGGTACAGGTGGCTTCGACGGGCCACAAGGACGATGCATCGACCTCAGAAGCTGAACTTTATCGCAAATCAGATCCTGCGGGAGCGCACCATGGACCTCTGCAAGGTGAGTAACATGAGGGTCGTGTGTGTCGGCGAAGAACGCGGACGGAGGAGTTCGGCGGCCATTTCGGAGGTCGGAAGACAATTGGCCCGAGAGCCACCAGAAACCACGAAAACGGTTGAATCGGTACCGGCCACAGAAGGCGAACGGACGAGCCGTGAAAGCGGAACATAGGCATCCGGACCAACCGGGGGCGATGACAACGGAAGGAGAGGTAACCGAAGATGAGTGGACGCTGCCGAGCCAATAAGATAGATGGAAGATGAGCCAGCTTCTCCTCGCCCGGCGGGTAGCTTCACGACGGTCATATTTATGAAGGGTGCACTGCTCAGGAATTTCCTTCTCCAAGGCGAAAAAGGGGCAGTGAACAGAGAGGCTGGGTGTGGCCTTGCAGTTAGGACAACATGGAGGATCTGTGTCACAGTTCGAGTGAGAACTGCCACATGTCGGAAAGATGGTCTGGGGAGACCGACAATATTTCTGGGGGGGACCAAATTTATTGGCACTTGATACATCTTCTCGGGAAGGGCAATAAGTCCGAACCGTGTGCATGTAGAACCAGTTTTACCTTGGAAGTGGAGGGCAAGGCACAGAAGAAGGTAAGCAAACAGACCGAGGGTTGTCTTGAGGGGTCAATCCCTTACCGGGGAGGGAACCTGAATAAACGGTCGGTGAAATGGGCACGTGGTGAGCCTGTAATGAGGTGGAGGATGTCACAAACGAAAGGCATCGGAACAGAGTAACTCCGGCGCATATAGGTACCACTTCGACGTGTTTCGAACATCGTCAGGTTTAGAAATGACGGGAATCTTCCCCAGATGGGATAGGGAAGCAAGGACGTTGCTCTGGGTACGAGAGGCTGCAGCACGAACCAAGAGGGAACCGTTCCTCATTGGCGTAGCCTGTGGCTCAGTATTTGAAGAGCAGCTACCGAAACATCACTAAAGATGAGCTGGCTCATCATGAAGATCGTGGAACGTAGAGGATGTTTTTGATGTAAATTAAAAATTAATAAAGCGGGTAGATGAATCAAGAATCCGGGAAACTCTACGCGTTTTGAGAGGGGATGGATCGCGAACGTCGATCTCGTCGGGCGTTGGTGTATTCCTGGCGTATTAATAGGAATTGGAACTTCACTCAGGCATTGACGCGAGGGTGCTCCTGAAGTATGTGCAAACTGTTAAAAGACGGAGTTATGCAACTAATGGAGTATTATACTGAGTAGGGTTACATCAACAGCCTTACACCTGGTCTAGACGGGGCTAGTCTCCTGATATAACGGGACCCGGAATCGAGGGCGATAGTGGTGGGTATGGTAGGTAAGTAACACCATTTTCATCTATTACAGGGCGATCTAAAGCCATCCTTTGCTTGTGATCGCATTGGCCTGGTGAACGTGAGCTCTTAGGGTAGGGGACTGGGTTTAGGGTATCATGAGCTCCGCCAGATTAGGTGAGTTGGCGCGCCTTCGTGGAAAACGGTAAATACTTTGAGATTTATTCTTATCACCCAATGTATAAATACTTTCCTGCTATAACACTTATCAAGCAACTCGCAATATATATATTAATCATTTGATTTATTTACATTAATTCAAATTAAACTTACAGAATTGATTGAATAGAAACTATGGATTTAGTGCCGAATAGTGATAAACAGCCTGAATCGAAATACCAGAGAAGTATTCGTCTATAATTAAGTTAATTATCGGCTCGAATACCGATTAATTCGGTATCCTTGAATTAATTCTTTATCTTCGACTATTCGTGTTTTTTTTATTCCGTAATAGTTTATTATTATCAACAGTTTCGGTCATTTACCATTTAGGGAAAATTAATAAAGAAAATACTAAACACTGGTTCAACTAAAAGATGAAAGTTATTTCTTTGGATGGACTTATTGTCATGCAGATATGATAGTTGAATGTCTTTGGAGGTGCTGATTCCATAATATTTCCTTACGTGAATTTGCTTTGTATTCATACATCACCTGTTTTTACGTGGCAATTCTATTGGATTCTCCTAATTTTGTATGGTGCTTATAATTCCCTATTAGTGAATGTATCAAAATTTCAGATTGTGTGTTTTCCATTTATTCGTAATAGCTGTTATAGAATACGTTTTTATCCTATATTCACTGCATATATCATATATTCAGTAGCTAGCAAGTTTTACTGGCGGTACTTGATATTCCGGTGTATAGCTATGGTGTAAATAATTAGTACTGTATACACATGCTATGGATTGGTTAACCAATGACCCTTGTGATGATGTTCTATTCTATTTCCATACACTGAAAGATAAATTACTAGTCGAGTATGGTCCGTCTCATCGTTCACAGATGCTATTACCTATTAGGGTGAACTAAAACGAAATCTTTTGGTTATGTTAAGAAGTTGTAAATATTTGCCTTTAATTTTAATGAGCGATTGAAAGAAGAATAATATGTTGCATTTTGATAAAATTTGACGTACTTGACCAATTAGGTCACAAGTAGTTTAAACTATTTTTATCGTAACTAGAGAAGCAGAGGCTGCGGAGGCTATTCCATTCAGATTGGTGAACTTCTGTGTATTGAGTGAAGTTTGTTCAATGGCACTACTACTTCGTTATGTTTTGGATTCTATCCCTAAGATATTTCGAATGCGAGGTGAGTTGTGGCGACCTGTTTTTATTGACCACCTTTCGCAAGTAGCAGTTTTAATATGTGTGTGTTGTTACAACAAGCTGGCAACAGTGTATTGCTTCGGTTTCCAAGTAGGGTACTCGGCTACTGTTTTTGATGAGAGAGGAGTTATTGACAAAATCAAGACAGTTTGGAGATGACAAACAATAATCAGGTTACATCTGGATAGTAATATTTATGTCGTCGACCTTCAAATAACTTGTAACAAACATTTTGTCTCGGTTCAGCAAGCAATGGTTTCCATCTAACATACTATTTCCCTTGCTTCCTGTGTCATATTTTGGGACATTGCGGGCATCAAAGGATTCATTTCTAGGACCAAAATAAGAGGAATGGCACCGAGGGAAAGCCCTCTCATTTGACGCCAGGTGGATCAGGAACATCGTACACGTTTATGAACCATATGTTACACTTGATCAGAGAAAATTCCATCAAAATACTTACCTTTTATGTTATCCACTTTAACATCATATTAAACTTGGTTTGAATGAAACTACTTTGTGTAGACCCCTTGGCACATGATGGTGAAAATTTGCTTTCCGCTCAATAGTTATGCTTCATACGTTTTCCTGGTTCTGATGACGAGAAGTTAAATAAAAGCTGGGATTATTTTGATGCCCATTCATTAATACGGTAACTACTCTTCCGTGATGTTTGCCTTTGCTACATACAATGACTTTGTGTATTATACAGGCAAATGCCGTAGGAATTTGCTTTATTTTCAGATTGTAGCACAATTGAATTTTCTTAGGGTAACAGGAAAGCCGATGATACCACTAACTTATTGTACATTAGGAACTGTAGTATTCTTAGTTTTCATTTCTTCAATTGTTGAGTGTAAGATATTGAGTTAAAGTTGACTTTAAATTAAGCTATTCCCTAACAACTAAGAAAATTTCGCTGTGATAACCTAGGCTGATAGTTATGTGATTTTGTAGCAGGGTAGAACGTTCTCCATTCATGATCTAGAAGTTCAATGGAAGTACGTTTACTTCATGTGAAATGGTTGTGATTATTCAAATATGATTGGGCTGATTCTATAATTGTTGATAGCTTGATGAGGGATAATTCCAGACTGCTATGTACACAGCTTTAGATCGTTTCTCTTCGAAGGAGAAAGTTTATTACCCATCCGTAGGTATGTTTTACAAATTTATAGCGTGTTAACCCCACTTTCCTGTCTACTTACAGAATTCATTTATGTTGTTCTAACTTCATATTATACTTAATGCTTATTTTTCAATAGATTGTTATTATATGTTTTTAACTATATATAATCTAATCTAATCAGTACTATGTTATCATTATTCATTTGTTCGATTTGTTTTTATCTCACCTTTCATAAATATCTTCAATTATTATATATTATATTTAATATTTTATTTATATCATTATATTAATAATTTTATATATTTTATATATATATATAATAGTATAGATACTATATATTATTATTATTATTATTTATATATATTATTTATTTATTTATTTTTATATATATTATGGATATTTATGGTATATATATATTATATATATATTTATATATATATATTAATTGTATATTATTATTATATAATAGTTTATTATTATTTAATTTAATATTATTAATATATATATTATTATATAATATATTATATTTTAATAATTAATATGATTTATTTAATATTTTATGTTATATTGATGAACATTTGATCCAATAATATAGTACTTTTCTTTTAAATAGTTTGATAAATATTTTTGTTTATTGTATATAGTTTCTTTTGTATCTTTATAATTTACAACCTATTTCCATATCGTAAGAACCAACCGGTTTTAAAAGAATAAAGGAATAATTAAATCCTTGGATATTTACAAAATCATGGTGATACTTCTCCTGAAGGTTTGAGGGTAAAGTAAGCTCGAACAAGGAAACATTAATAATAATAATCTAAATTGGTAAATAATTTTTTTTAAAAATGTGATTAATATTGTTACATCCAAAATAGTCACTACATGTTCGATATATAGAAAAGGTATAAAAAGTGGGTACGTGTTAGAAAAATAGTTATTTTTAATAGAGAAGATTATATAATCCCCAGGTGGTAGCATGGGGAGTGCGCGCGCGTAGGTATTTCCTGGACGGTAAGGGTGGGAAATTATATATGTTAATATACAATGAGTAAAATAGGCCTACCATATAGGAATTATCGTAACATCCCAAGGATATAAATAATATAAGTATAATGATATATAATAATAGTGCTTATATTATATATAGTAATATATATATATACGAGGTTTTGGTGGATAAGTATTATAGGGTGAGGAAGGGGAGGTGCCCTACCTTTTTGAGAACCTAATAGTATTGAGAATGACTTTGGTAACTATAATTGCACTGTATAAATAACTGCGGAGGAAAAAACACTGGGCAGAATTAGTTTGTTATAATAAGTATTATAATTGAAAAAATCAGCAATAAAACATACCTTCTAGCTCCACCGCTAAGATCATAGTCCGACGAAGATGCAAGAATTGTATTAGAACTAGGACGGAAATATTTATGACAGCCTAAGCAAGAATATAGTTATCCCTGAAATGAACTGCTTAATGATTCTGTCTTTTTTAACCCTTAGAAGCTTTATCCAAATGAGTTTATTTAATATCTTGTAAACTACGAAACTTAGTAAAATTTTCATTTATATTATTTTTATATATGGTAATGGGTTTGCTATAGGTAAGAACATATATATGTCTATTACTTTTTGTATGTTGATTATTACTTATATGTATAACGTAACCAATCTGGTAAACATGAAAATTTCTTGACGGGGTTGGTCGCAAATTGATGTATTGATGTGCTGCAAATTCACAAGAATATTAATCGCTTTTTGTGCAATATCGTAACGAATGAGCCATTTGTGAGATATTGTTGTAACACCCAGCGGATTTGTAAAAATTTTTATGATTTTGTTACCTTTTTCAAGAGGGTCTGTCAAAATTAGAGAGAGAGAGATTATATAATAAACAGTATATACATATATATTATTATATATATATTACTATATATCATATATAATATATCATAAATTATATATATTATAGTCATGATTTATACTAGTATAAAACTACGTATATAATATGTATATTATACTACATTTATATCGATACACGTATATATCTAGACCTATGATATTACTTATATATATATATATATATATATATATTATTTATATTTATATATTTTATATTATATAAGTATTCATATTATTTTTATATCATATTATATTATATATTATTATAATATATTTTTTATATATGTAAGAGAAAATAATGGCCAAATGATTATGATCACATGTCTTTGATAGATTTATATATTCTAGTTAAACATATATACAACTATGAATAAAGATTAATATGGGACAACAAATGAATCGTAATAGAAGGTAATGGGTAAGCTTTAATGTAATACATATCCTTTTACGGATTGGCTTAAATAACTTCTCTTCGTAGTACAGGAGACCCGAGAGGGTTATTGGATATGTGACCCATAAGGCACATGCGATAGTATAGCAGTCCACAGCCTTCCAAACAATTAGTCAAGCCATCATAGTTGATTATCCCAGCTTGCCCTGGTTGAGGAAGCGTCCTCGCATGAACACGTGTATTAGATCTCTGAATGGCGTATTAAGCCGGCTTCTCCAGACCGCAATCCTGCTCATCACTAACATCCCTTAGGTTATCCGGAAATTAGCTACCGGCCTGTGCAATAATCTAGTGCAACTTTATACTCATTTCTATCATCATTCGACGATAGAAACTGTTCTTAGCGAGTTCCTCTGTGCAATGTAGTGGTTTCTCGCTTTCTCTTGTCCCTTCACCAGTGACAGTTCTGACATGACATGACTAGCTGCCGCTGTATGCAACCGCAGATAATACATGTAGAGAAAAAGCATTCAGCACGAGCATGACTTGCCATGATTTTAAGAGTATGAACACAAGGAAGACTCATCTTGAAGAGGGCGGCACGTACTGTAAGGCAAAAGGCAAAATCACGGAGGAGTGTCCGGTATTTGTGGGCCATCAAATACGCCAGCTTTTTTCTTCTCGTCAACTCATACCGAGAAACGCTGAGCAATATATAGGCGGAAGCATTCACCATTCATGGTCCAGGATCCTCAAACATAGGGATTCGCCGAATGAAATACATGCCAAGTTATGTTGTGTTAGTTGGATGGAAGATGACTGTTTATTTCTCTCTGTAACAAGGTGATTAGCATTCAGTAACGTATGGTGTCCCTGTCACCTGGCGTCCTAGTTTTCCCTCGCGTGGCATTCTCTTTTTGGTCCTAGTGACTCCTTATCTGATTGCCCGGTCTGTCCTCATTATATGTCACAGGAAGCAGGGATATTTAGTGAAAACCTGCTTGCTGTTACCGAGTCAAAATTGTTTTACAATTTTGCAGTCGGACGCATTTTCATATCATAGTACTGTATTGTTGCTCTTCCAAACTGTCCTTGATTTTTGCATAGAGTCTACACCTACGGTATGCTCAATGACTGAAGTACCATAACTCGGTGGAGGCATATACGTACGGCCACATATATAGGTACTGACGAATAGAGAACTGGATATTATGAATGTACAGGTATGAATAGATGACGAGAGTCACATGACACACACGATGACCGGATCGCGTGATACATGAGACCGTTGCTAGAGACATAAGTTATAGCTGGATGGACAGATAATCATTGGTCGCCACTCACCTGCATAGAGCATCGTTTATGTTCTTGGAGTCCCATAACAGAGGGTAAGTAGTCCTGCACACTTTCACTGCAAATACAATCAAAGGTACCGATCTGACTGAAAGACCCTCCAGCAGCTCTGCATTCGTCTGTTACAATAAAATGTTATTGTGCCATGGTCAAGTAGATCATTTTTTCATGCAAGGACCCGCTGCGAGGTCCATTACAGCATCAGGGACATTCCTCGGCCAAAATACACACTCTCTATCACAATATCGTTTTTTCAGTTCACCTGTGAAAACGTATGATCGGACCATTTCCGTACTGTATTTCAGATTGGATGATAGTACATCCATCTCAGGTCATAATGGCCATAAGTACGTTCATGTAGTGTACGTTACTAAGAGCACCACTTCACCTTAATTTGCGTCCCGAATATTCGACGCAAGTTTAAACTTCCTCGCTGACTTGTATGATATATAGCGGAAGCGTTAACGTCTAGGTAACAGCCTTACGGTTCAGTGCACACACTGAACATTTTTTTGTCATTCGTAGGTTGAATATTATCAATAAATAGGGATCTCCATTTGATTGGCAAGTGAAATGAACGAACACGGGCATGTGAGTACTTTAGCAAATCCGAGAATATATATGGAAATCAGCACCTCCGAATACTATATATCCGTACAATGCCAAGTCCCATCTCAAGAAATATTTCACTTCTTTTTTAGTTTGACCAGGTGTAAGTTTTCTATTTTTCCTAAATGGATGACGAACTTTGAAATAACTATTCGGCAATAGCGAAGTGATTATTCCGCCGAATATTCGGTATTCGGCCGAATACTTTAGCCGAATATTCGGAATTCGGTATTCGGCTTTTTTCACTATTCGGCCACATCCCTAGTTTCTATTCATCATTTGTGTCTATTTATTTTGTGTTAATCTATTGCGGTGCTGATGTTTTTGCAGGAGTATCTTTTCATGGGAAGAAAATTAAAAAGTAGCCGTTTCCGAAAGCGCGGCCAATCCATCTGGCCGGGTCCCCCCAACCCGTCCCTCACTGGCCGTTCCCAGGCCTGGCGACCAGCAGGGCTTTGACGCCATTGTTGATGAAATGGTGTGGTACTTGCGCCAACCACCCACCTTCTATCGCACCTTCGATGTCCGGGTCCCGTTTCAGGACTTGCCCCGTCTAGACCAGGTGAGGCTGTTGGGGCCTCTCAGATACCCTTGTTTCTCCGTCTTTACGTTTGCCGTTCCAGGAGCCCGCTGCGTCATGCACGGGTTCATTCTATACGTCCCACACACAACGCCGACGATCACGAAGTTCCCGACCCCCTCCACGGTGGTCCCGGGTCTTGATTCCTACCTGCGTTTACTTATTATTTACCAGTTCCTCCATCTCGTCAACTGACTTCTGTGAGCCAGCTCATCCTTAGTGATGCTTTGGAAGTGCTCTCCAAACTACTGAGCCACAGGCTACGCCAATGGGAACGGTTCCCATCTTGGTTCGTTGCTGCCTCTCGGTACCCAGAGCAACGTCACCCTTGCTTCCCTATCCATCTGGGAAGATTCCGTCATCTACCTGATGATTGTCCGTATCACGATCGAAGGGTACCATATATGCTGCCGGAGTTTCTTGTTCCATGCTTCGAATTGACATCCTACTCTATTCCAGGCTTCACCACGTGCCTATCACCGGCCTTATCGGTTCCCTCCTCGTAAGGATGCACCCTCAAAGCCGACCACTCGTCTTTACTTACCTTCATCTGTGCCTTTCCTCCCATCCAGGTAAACACTATGGTTTTATCCAGTGCCACACCGGTTCGTACTATGTGAACCCAACTTCCCGAGAAGATGTTTCAAGTGCATAAATGGTCACCCCCAGAGATATTGTCGGTCTCCCCAGACCAATGCTGTCCGACATGTGGCAGTTTCTCTCCCCCGAACTGTGACGAGAGCGATCTC
>JABUQX010131922.1:0-10000 GCA_015478945.1 Trachelipus rathkii
TGTCCTGAATGCACAGAATGTGTTGTCAAAGCCTGTCTGGGATCTGCATTTCAGTGGCACCAGCGCTTTTCATCGCTTATTCATACCATTTTTTTTTTGAACGTCATCATTTCAGCCTTCAGCTTGAGATTAATGTTGCTAACTGGCATTGAGGCGCCGCTGATTTTTACCTGCTCTGCACCATGTGGGCTCAGCTGACCAAATTGCCAGAACTTTCACCGTCATGAGTCATCATTTTCAGCACAGTCGACCATGTCTCTTCATGCTCTGCGTTCATCTTGCATGCGTGTTCTTATCAAATCTGACAAATTGAGAGTAACTGCAGGGCAGCACGGATGTGCGATGGTGGATGTATTACACCGCATCACCACATATATATATATATATATACAGTATATATATATATATATATATATATATATATAAGGTTATATAGTATATATATATATATATATATATATATATATAGGTATATATATATATATATATATATATATATATATATATATATATAGTTATAAAGCTGTTCTTTTATGATTTAAACCAACGAATACCCTAGAGTAGACCGCATTGATATCAGTTGTCGGGGTCTCTCGGCCTCTGGGTGGACGACGGGGGGTCTCGTCCCTCTCTCATCCCCATCGGCTCGAGCCCCCAAATGGAAATATGTTTCCTTGCACTTCAATTTTTAGGGGGGAGCCGATGGGGGACGAAGTCCTCTCCATCGCCACCCAGAGGTCCCCGACAACTGATATCTATGCCGTCTACTCTAGGGTGTTCGTTAGTTTTAAATCATAAAAACGATTCCTTTATATATATATATATATTAGCATATATGAGTTGGTTATATATATTATAGCAGTTATATATATAGCGTTATATATATATTATATGCCATATATATATATGCTATATATATATTGTTATATATTATGTTAAGAATATATATATATATATATATATAGTTATCTATATCTATATATATATTACTATATGTATATATATATAGTATATTAAATGTTTGAATTTTATTTAATTTTTCATAAATTTTATTTTTAAATAATCATCATTTAAATTATAAACAAATATTACTCATTTATTGAAATAATTGCAAATTGAACAAATATCTTAATAGATGGTAACGAACGATCCGATATCCTGATTATCAAAAACACGATACTGATAACATAGCCATTAAACCGACACCACCTAAAATATATAAGCAGCGTTGGCTATATTGTTGTTGTTATATATATATATATATATATTATATGTTATATATATATATATATAGAGATATATATATTATTATATATATATATATATATATATATATAATATATATATATTACATATATATATACATATATATATATACATATTATTATATACATTTAGCAATATCTTAATTAGAGAGAGAGAGGGTTTGACCAGACTTCGTTCACCTTTACGAAGACAGTTTCTCTGTGTCAGTCTTCTACTCCTAAAACAGCAGAGTCTCACACTGCTTACTGTGCAACACCATCAATAGTGAAACAGGTCAATGTAAATAGCCTGAGTTACAGAAGTACATCATTCAGATTCAACCATACAGCATCTGACCCTTTCTTCACCTAAATTCCTCCTGCACATCCTTACTCATATATTTATATATATATATATATATATATTATATATATTATATATAGTTACATATATATATATATATATATATATATATATTTATATATATAGTAGTGTTAAGAGTATATATATATATATATATTATATATATTATATTGTTATTACTATATATATATATAGTTATATATTATTATTATTATTTATTTATGTATTATTATTATTATTATTATTATTATTATGCCGTTATTATTATTATTATTATTATTATTATTATTATTGTTATTATAATTATAATTATAAGGTAATGTAATACTGTAATTGTAATATAAATATAACAGGAGTAATTGCTATTATACTATAATTGGTAATAGTAATTATTATAATTGCTATAATTATTATAATTATTATACTTATTATAATTATTATTATTATTATTATTATTATTATTATTATTATTATTATTATTATTATTTTAATATTAAAATGATAATTATAATTATAATTACATTTGTTTTTATTTATCATCACTACTATTGTTATTGTTGTTATTATTATTGTTATTATTACTATTATTAGTTAATTTTCTAATTATTCTGATGTATTGCATTTTTCCAGAATGTTATCGGACCATAGTGCCGGTAATGAACGAGCAGTATTTTTCGCTCACGAAATAGTTGTTTTACATTCAGTCAACAAACCCGACTTACGAAGAAACATGGCTTAACGACGCTTGAAATCCACGACTTCAGACATTGAGCAGCTCTGCAATTGTTACAAACAGAGCATCTGATAGCAGTTCCGATGCGTAATGAGACTTTCGATAGTTGAACGGTCAATAAGTCGGTCGGCTTAAAACATGTCATCATCAAGATCTTCACGTAATCTCAGCCAGGCAATAACGTCACGCAAGCTTTACAGGCAACAGGTAAATAAACACCTTTGAGTTTTACTACCAGGAGAAGGGACAAATTTTCGAAACTCATTTTGAATATGACACTGCGAATTTCATACATCTGACTGGACGTTTTTGCAGTTAAATGTTGCAAGAAGTTCTGTGTTATTACCTTTTTTTACGAAAATAAATGTAATGTGATCGTACTCAGTTGGCGGAAAGAAAAACATATTTTTTTAATGGGGCTGTGGTGAGGCATTGGTCTGTTCGAAACTTTTTTTATTATTTCCTTTTTGCTAATTTAAATCTTGAGTTCGTTTCTTTCTTTGGCCTATGGGGACTTGTCTCTTTGTAGTTGAGATTTTTAAGAGCAGTTGTTGCGCTGTTGTTGTTGTTGTGCCAGTTGCAGCAGCCAGCCAGCAGCCAGCCAGTTGCAGCTGTTGTTGCCGTTGCCAGCCAGCCAGCCACAGCAGCTGAAGAAGAAAGAGAGTTGAGCCGTTGAGCAGCACAGTTATCCAGACGCATTTATTTTACCGAGTTTGGCCATCTTAAATATTTGTCATCGGTGCTAGTTGAAGAAGAGAACGTGTCATATTAAAATCGTGGTCAACGAATAAAAATGGGCTGACCAGCTGCGACGGCAACTTTCTACGATTTGCGCCAACGTAATGATATATTTATCATATTGCCAGCATTTAACACGCCATAAAGAATAGCTGGAAAATCAAATCAGCAGCAGCAAAATTACATCCATAAAGATGCAACTCAAATGACAGATGGTACTGGCCAAAGAACCATAAACAGTATCCACGCTTCAGTAGCATGAATCAACATTACAGCGAATTGCTGGCAGTGATCTTTTTCAATGGCTCCCTACTTATTACCATATATATTACAGTTACTATATAGTATATATACATATATATATATATTATTAGTATATGTTATGCGGCTGCTGGGTTACATACATATTATTGTTGTTGTTATGTTATGCTATAGCAGCTATATGTGTGTGCGTGTGTAGATGTGTGTGTAGGCGTGCGTGTAGTGTGCTTTGCGTAACATGTACACCGAACCTTGCTGTTTGAAAGCCGCTGTTCCTGATTCACCAAAACGAAGCCGTAAACGGCGCACATTTATGGGCAATCGTTCTTTTTTCATTTTTGCCTTCGTATCAGCTAAAGATTTGATCGGTAAACCTTTAGAAGATTTGATCGCCTTCATTACTGGCCGGCTCTACCGCTGGAATATCACATTGTTTTAAATAAAATTCCATATATTGTTATATATACATACATATGGTTAAGGAAGGATATATATGAGTTGGCTGCTGGCTGGTTATGGTTATTATATGGCATATTACTGCTGCTATGCTGGCTACATAGTTACATATGTTATATATAAGATATTGCCGTTCATCATCTCGAATTAAGCTCCCTCTTAGATGTTAAATTGCTGGGCAGCTTTAGCGTATGGTTCAGTCAAGATTTTATCAATTCCAAATATTGGGTTCTCAGAGTTTAATCCAGCCGAAGCGTTCCGTGCTTGCCAGATTACGCATACGCAGCCGGTCCGCCATCTAAGATTGTTGCGCGAGTACCTCACTCCATGGCTGCCGTTTTGCCCACTTAATAATGGCCGTGAGATTACCAGGTATCTAAGAACTTATTTATTTTAATTTCACACAACTATTTGCATGTAATAGAATTTTGGGTAACTTGTTTATATATATATATATATATATATATATATATATATATATATTTATATATAGTATATATATATATATATATATATATATATATATATTATATATATATATATATATATATAATTATATATATATATATATAGATATATATGTTGTTGTTATATATGTTGCTTGTAGTCTCACAAGGATGTGATAATAAAATTTCTGTTACAACTTGATAATGTATTGAAATACACGAAAGTGTTTGGTAATTTGTTTTTTTGTTTTCCTTGTGGATTGTGTGCAAAATATATTTCTCGTGCAAAAGAGAATAAATTATATATATGGTTATACAGATATTGGTTACTATTATTATTATATTATTATTATATATATTATTATTGTTACATACACATATTACATATATATATATATATATATTATGAGTATATGATTATATTGTTATATTATTATTATTGTTATTATTATTGTTATTTATATATGGTTATTGGTTATGTTGTTATTATATATTATCATATATACATATATATAAGTATATATTATTACATTATTATTATTATATATTATATATATATTATTATTATTATTATTATTATATATATATATTATGATATGTTGATATATATATACATATATTTTTATATATATTATACAAGCTGCTATTATTATTATGTATACATATACTGGTTGTTATTATTATATACATATATATATATTTATTATATATATATATTAAGGTTGGCTATACATATTGCTATTATTGGTTGTTATTATACATATATATAAACAGCATATATATATATTATATATAAGGTATATATATTGAAAGATACATGCTATTGTTATTATTACTATATATTGTTATTATATATAAATATATATATATATATATATATTATTGTTATTGTAGTTATTATGTTATTATTGTTATGGTTAAGATAATGCGATATATATATATATTATTTATTATATATGTTATACATATATATTATTATTACATATATATATATAGTATATATATACCATTAGAAAGTCTCAATGAAACCATAGTTTGCACCATTATTTGTGGGCCTTGCAAAGTAATATGATGTAATAAAAGATGTGTACCAATACCAGATAAGAAAAAATATTAAAGATAAATGCATCATAATAATCGAATACATATATTATGCTATTGCTGGTTGCTGGCATATATACATATACATATAGTTATAATAAGTTTAAATTGTACATATAATTATACATATAAACGAAACATTTATTTTTATTACATATACATATAGCATGAAATATCTTCGGTCGGAATTGACATTATCTGCCGGAATTTTCAAAATTCCGGTCGGGAACCGAATTCCTACTTGCTTCGAGAAAAGAAATTGCCGGAAGCCAGCATCGACCACGGCAACCATAGCTAACAAATAGTCTCACATACAAATTGCTGCAGAATAGTTTAGGACAGCCTACCAGTCACCGTATCATAGATTATATGATTTTTACACAAATTCAAATCCCACTTCGTCAAAAATTACATATATATATACATACATACATATGTTATATATATTATGCTGGTTATTATTATACATATACATACATATTATTATTGCTATTATTATTACTATTATTATTGTTATTATTATTACAAATATTATTATAATTATTAATTATTATATGTTATATTATTATATTATATATAAAGTTAACTTTCTAAACACTCTTTGAAAATGGGACGCCGACCAGGCGAAGTGTCATATGATTATTGCTTTTTAAACGTCAGTCAGCTTGAAAATGAAAATACCTCTTCCGAATACGTGGTGGCAGAAATCAGTACTTTGCTACAGCGCTCAGCTGTTCACCTCCCAATCACCAACCTTCCCGCATTGATTTTCTTGGTGTAATATCCATTTCTCAGGAAGAGCTTCCTTGATTTTCTTTTTTTCCTTTTTTACACTGAATGATCTCACAGTCACCACTTTCAATCAGGTGCTGGTGTAATTTCAGTAGTGGTTTCTTCACGCTCCTGACAGGTACTTGGCAATCTGGGTTTGTTGTACAGGCTGTTTCTGAAATGGCTGCCCGAACCTTCTCTGTACAGCATTGTCAATTTTACCAATTATTGCAATTTTCAAAAGGTCTTCTACTTTGCTTTCACAGAAAATAAGTCAGTTAGTATCTTGCCTACTACAGATTTGCATTATCTTGTTTTTGATTATGCCTGATCCCTTTCCTCTTCTCTTTTATTCATAATCTTCTCTTTCAGCCAGTTCCTTCAAGTTGAACATTCCGCTGGAGAGCCAAATAGGTAGAATAATTCGATGATATACTGATTTTGCCCAGGTAAGTTTCGTAACATGGTGGAATGTAACTCTTTTGAATTTTTTTCTCAGTTACTGTTATTTATTAAAGCAGTCGTTGACAACGATTGATTGTTCTGTTAAAAATAAACCAGAGCAGTCTTCAAACACCAATTCTTTTCTAGAATCAACATGTGTTACTCCCACCTACAATATCTGAATTTCATAAGTAGTTTGCAAGATGCTTGACCATTCCTTTAGATTCTTTTGCCAGGCCACGGCTTGGAATGGGAATGCACATCACACCAGCCTCTTGGTACTGGCGCAAATCTGAAGCCATCAAATCCAGAAAACTCTGAGTCTGCAACGTTCAAGTTTTCCTCACAGCCGTCTACCTCGGCATCACATAAGGAGAATACCATCATCGTAACCATGCGATTTAATAGTTATGAACCCGTAGTGCATATCATCCTTCAAATCCAGCGGTGCCGCATGCCGCAGTCGCCTGAATATTTGTGCCTTCGAGGCGCAGACGCCGACCAGCTCCAGAACCTCACGTGCCGATCATAGTTGTACGTTAACATTTTTCTCTGGCCGTAATATTTTCACTAGAACAAGATGTTTCTGGTTGGTACGGTTAATACTTTATGATTTTCAGACTGGGGACGTTACCATCGTTCAATATTTTCTGTGATTTTAGTCACTTGATATGTCAGGCCTTGGGGGAGAACCTCCTCAAAACTCATCTTATCTATTGGATTCACTGAGGCCCAGGAGGCTTCCCGTAAATACCATTCCTTTGCCAGCTGTGTTTTGGGACTCAGTCATTTCATCGATGATTTTCATAAACATGAGTGTTGTGTTTCCACATAAGATTTTTATGCTGAAAGTTTCGATTTCACAGGAGCCAGCGAAAATTGGGCTGTCGGAGCAGATTCCGGTTAATTTTCGTTCGGCCGGACCAGTTCCGGCAATAACCCCCAATATATATTGTTGTTATAAGTTATATATATACATATATTATATTATATTATATGGTTACAAGGTTGGCTATTGTTATACATATATATATATATATATATATATATATATATAGGGAGCAGAAGAGAGAAGAGAGTATATAAGGTTATGAGTAATTCACCAAGTCGCGAGCCTGAAGTTTCCGGGAGCCTAGATCGGCGATAAGTTTACGCGGCACTGACGATCTGTGTTCCCGTATACGGTTCGACGATCCATGCCTTCGGTTTATGGTCTTCCTATTTCAGGTTGTGGGACAAGTTTGTTAATTACACACACAAATCTGTGTAAATTAACAAATCTTATCATAACCTGAACTAGGGAGAACTTTTAAACCGGAAACCTAACCTATATGGATCGTCTATGCCATACACCTAAACCTAACCTATATTGGATCGTCGATGGATCTATAGCCTGTACACGTAAGCTCCATGGGGTCGCTTGTTTCATTATATATGCATATTGTTGCATTATTAGTGGCAATTACTTATACCATAAAATAGCCTCTCATTGCCATCTGCCTTTGCCTCTATCCCCTCGGCCAAGGATGAGTAAGTGGAGGAGGTGGGAGGGCAGATGAGAGGGGGTGTGAATGAGAGGCTGTACGTACCACTACCCCGCTCAAGGGACAAAAGTGAATGTATACACACAATAATAATAATATATATATAATGAAAGCAAGTATTTATATTAGACTTCATGTGTACGGAAACGTAGATCCATCGACGATCAATAGGTTGGGGTTTAGGTATGGTATCGATGATCCAGTGGTTTAGGTTTGGTTTAGGGTCTCTCTAGTTCAGGTTATGATAAGATTTGCTAATTCTACATAGATTTGTGTATACTTAACAAAACTTATTACAACCTGAAATAGCTAACCATAAACCGAAACCTAACCTGTATGGATCGATGCCGTATACCCAAACTTCTAACCTACATGGATCGTCAAAGCCGTGACCTAAACCTAATCTAGAAGGATCTACGTTTCCGGAAACAAGCCTAACCTAAGTGAATTCACTCTCTTCAATCTCTCTCTCTCTCTTATAGTATAGCATATATAGTATATGAGAGAGCAGTAAGTTATATATATATATATATATATATATATATATATATTATATATATATATATATATATATATATATATATATATATATATGGGGTATATAGGAACTGAAATTTTCAGTTCCGGCTGGAACCGGAATTAATGGAATCACAAAAAATTCCGGCCGGAACCGGAATTTCTTGTGAACTTTCCTTTAACTATATAAAGAAATGTAAAAAAAATTATTTTGTAACTTTCAATATAAAATCTTATATTTAGTACAACGCCACTTCATGAACATATGGAAAATCATCATTGAAGAGAATATTTGGAAGTCCTAAAAATTTTAATAGTAAAAGGGAGAATCTTGTATTTTCTAGAACAGGGAAACCACAAAAGAGCAATAGATCCAAGCTGTGAATAAGTGAGTTTTGAGTGAGAAGCCCCCAAAAAAAGATTTGGCATATCAATGACCCCAAATCACAGAAAGTAAATGAATTTTATCGCAATGTGTAACCCAGCCATTCAGTCACAGAAGAGAAGGATTCATAGAACTTATTGCTCATTTTCAACCAAAATATTTTATTCCTAGGTAGAAAATATTTTGTAGAGAAAATGTTACCAACTTCATACAGGAAATTAAGATCAACAGTATTCGAGAAGTTATCTAAGGCTGATCAGATATAATTTACTACAGATATATATAGAGAGAGCTAAATAATTCAAGCGACTCATTTATTTCTTTAACTGCACCCCTCGGGCTTACCAGCGAGTTTGAAAAATGGACTGTGTACTCCATTGCAAATATTTCCCAGGTTCTCATTCTGGAATTAAAATCACTATGAGTTTTGAAATTACGATGAATAATTGGGAAATTCCTCCTAACATAATCCATTTGATCTTTCGAGATGGAGCATATAACATGAAACTTGGAACTGATTTAGCAAGATACAGAAGTTTTTCTAGTTTTATTCATAAACTTCAATTTATTAAAGATGCCTTATTTTCTCAAAGAACAGTGTGATTTAATAAAGAAATGTAGTATTATTTGTACACATTTCAATCATTCCAATTTTTAAGCCTATAATGAATTTAAAAGTATATAAAGAGACTTGGATCCACATCTTGCAAGCCCACTTATGCCAATTCAAGATGTTAATACAAGGTGGAATGGCACATATTTGATTCTAGAAAGAATTGAATGTTTGAAAAGACCTCTGCAAGTTTATATTATAGAACAATCAATCATTTAAGCTTTGACTGCTAATAAATGGCAAATACTTGAAAAAATTCTAAGAGTTTTGCAACCATTCCTCATGGTTACGGAAACTATAAGGCAAAATCAATTATATCATCAATTATTCTATATATTTGAGCTCCAGCATATCTCTCAAACTCTGGGGATGACAGCAGACGAA
>JABUQX010131922.1:15000-28164 GCA_015478945.1 Trachelipus rathkii
TTTCAATGTCTTTAATCTTATACTATTATTAAGTCGAGGTAGTTGGGGTTTTTTATTTATTGTTTTTCTTATTTCTCTTTGGGCGTATGGTTATAGTGTTTTTAAACCGAGAATAATAAATAGATAAATAGTTACCTTTAGCGACAAAACACCACTTAGTTTAATTTGATTTTTCAATTTAATAGCAAACTGAAACTTTTTCTGACCTCTAATGACCTCTAAAACGTCGATTTTGAGTGTTTTTTTTCTGTTTCTAATATAAATTCTTTGTGCTTACGATTTTTGTGTATCTATAGATTTGTTTTGTATTTTCATTTTCTGAAAAACTTGTTTTTGACTTTTTTTTCTGAATAAAAGAATTCTTCGCTCTCTCATTATTTTTTTCATTATCTTGAAAGAAGCACTAGTCTTATTTAACGTGGCCTGAAAGAAGCACTAGTCTTATTTAACGTGGCCTGAAAGAAGCACTAGTCTTATTTAACGTGGCCTGAAAGAAGCACTAGTCTATACTGACGTGGAGAAGCCCTCAGTAAAGATCAGATTTAGGTATTAAGTTCTTCGTAAGCAAAATTTTGATTCTTTCTTAAAAATACTTACACATTAATATATTATTTAATCGATATTTCTACATGTGCGATTTTCACTTTCCAGAATGTACTTTTATTATTATTTTTTTATGATTATTATTCGTTTATGTAATCAGTTTGACATTATACTTAGTAAATGGAATACTATATGAATTTTCAGATAATAAATATTATTTTTTATTGTTGAAAAAATTTATTAAAAAATAGATTTTATAGTAATACCATAAGTGATCTATAATTTATATAAAAGGTCGTCTCATCACTATAATGATAAAAAATGCCTGATAATGTTATAATAGTTGATAGGGATTTATACAGAAAAAAAAGTTTTATATAAAATTGCTGAATATAATAAATTTTACTCTGAGTATATAGTTCTTTCTTTTCTTGTAGCTTTTTCTTTTTATTTTCCAGAAATGGGAGAGAAGGTGACGTGACACATTGCAGGGAGTAATGTAAGAGGGACAAATAAATTGTAGTCTAAGAAAGGATAAAGACTGGCAGCATTCTACCTGGTGATCCATTCGATGTATACTGATATGTATTTATATGTTGTTTTTTTTTAATTTTCGTCTGGTTTTTTTAATATTGTAAATTCCTAAAGCCTTCATTGGGACAGCGAAGGATGAAGAATCTCTGTATATGGAGGATACCTCCTAACGATGAATTAAAGGGTTATTCTTTGTTTAAATAGTTGCTGTGGCGACAGAAAACTCATTGACTTCCGCAATAGCCTAACCGCAAAATGCTATTTGCTCATGGTAGAACAATTTGTGTATTCTTGCTCCCTGCTCGCCCTCTTACCAGAACGACATCTAATTCACATTTGGGCATTTTGAAATCAGGGGGAAAATTGTCGCAATTATTCCACCTTTATTTCCAAAGGCAAAATAATTTTAGGTTCAGAATATGTACCATGGATGGGAATTTTATGGTGTAAAAAAGATCAAAAAGGACATCTGTTCCTGAGGTAGATACCATCATGGTTATAATTAGTTTTTAGGTTATCAAGCCATTAATCGAAAAAAAAATATATAGAAATTGTTAACCATCTTTTTGACACACAAACATAGTTTCTCCCCCAATAAATGAAAATATAAAATATTCATTGTGAAACATACCGTATTTGACTCCTTCTTATTAATTCTTTCTGCGCTGTCTTTATGGATTCCTAGGAGGAAAGGCTGCAATTTTGACTTCATCATCTATTTGGCTCAACTAAAATTAGCGATTAAAACTATCGAACTAACCATTATTCTAGGTTTCTGCGGGGCTAAATCCCTCCGCATATGTTTTTTCTAAAATTTAGCCAGAGACCATATTTACATTTTCAAGTTATCTTTTATTTCCTTTTTCATTTTTACTTTCTTTTTCTTTTCTTAGATCATGTTGATTATCTACATTAAATCTGAATAGTTAAGATTCTCGATGACATTTATAATTTCTCTAATGTTGTTCTATCGACCCCCTCTATAGTATGGTTCCCCATTTCTATGAGCATGGTTGAACTAATTTATGATTCTCTATCCAGATCGAAAGATCTATATCTTCTTTTATCACTCACGTCAATATTAATCATGTTAAATAGCACAATAACAGTGGGTATCTGAAGCGTAGCTATAACTCCATCAGGTAAAAAATGAAGGAAACCTGAGCTTCAGCTACGATAGATGTACACATAACATTCCCAATCATATTAAGTTGCACTAGCCTCACTCTTTATATGGTTTGGCCGGAATCTGTAATGGAAGCAACATCAGGCATAATTGAAAAAGATATTGAAGGTCTTTTCTGCCCTAAATCAGTTTTGTCATCTACAGCTATCAGTATAAAGTCTGTTGGTGAACCCCAGAAAGCAGAAAGAATGATGATGGAGGGGACTAAGGTGTAGATTAGAAGACCGTAGAACCAGTTTTCATGAAAGTTATTTCAGTCGTCAAATTGCATTTTGTTGGACGTCCCAAAATTGCCTTAGTAGATCCTTCGGGAAACAGACATTATTAAGAAAATGTAAGAGAGTGAGTGCTGAAGTGGGCTATTATTAGCACTACTGTAAGGCTCGATCGTTACACCAAAAACTTACAAAATGTGTGCAGGAACACAATATTTATATGGTCCATGTGTTAATTTTGTCGAGTTTCAGGTTTCTGGCATCTGATGATGAGCGGGTGCCACTTCTGCTATCCATTCCCTCCTTTTGACAGTGTTGACCACTTGGGGGAATGGTATGGTATGTCACTTAAGTGGGATTACGTTGTTCGCTGTGATAGAGGGCTAGCTTTGCTCATCAATTGGCTGCGAGTTTAATATATATTTGTAATTTTAATTTATATATTATTTAATAAAATAAAATGATACCAAGTTTTGAGAACATTTAGTAATATACTCAATATATTTGTACAATTTTTTAAATAATTTTGAAAAATTATGTGCGAAAGGGAGTGTGTTGAGTGTGCATTAGTTTTCGTGTGTGAAAGTTATTGTGGTGTATAGGAGTGCATGCGTGTGTTGTTTTGTTTTTTTTTCGATTGGAACACAGCGGAAATCAATAAGCGCTATTAAGTTAGTTTTGCAAACTATTTTTTATTGTTTATTGGAATATATTTTTTATTATACAAATTTATAAAATATATTTTCAATAAAGAACATAGTAACAGTGTTTTTATATTATTAAGATTTCTTAGTTGTAGAAAAATTCTTTTTGTTTTACGCCATTCTACTATAATTCTTTTATTTATTATGTGAATTGAATATTTCCATTGTGTTGGGAAAGGACATGGCTTAAAGCACAGGCAAAGTTTAAAAACATAAAGTATATATTAAGGCGCAAGAAGAAATAATATTGAATTATATATACATATTTCCCGAGAAAATTTTGAGTAAGTTTTACTTTAGTAATAAGAAATAATATTAATTATATTTAATCTAGATCTTATCCTATCGTTCGCAAGTACCTCATCTATATGATATTTAAGAACTCGCGGTACAATACTGTGGCCAGGGCTAAGAATAAGAGATTCAACAGCTTTGTATATAATTTTATAGATACAGTATATTTTTATCTACTCTTATCATATTCCTACATTTACTTTCAACCCTCCTTTTACACACCTGCCAAATCTCTCTCAATCCTCTCAAACTACTCTCAGTTACCACAGACCAAATATCGCTAAATAGTAGGGGCACCCTCCACCATCTCATGTCTCCACTTCTAACACCATTTCTGCCATCCCCACCTCGATCTTTCATAACGCATCCATATACAAATGAATAACCAAGGAGACATAAACAACTGTCTCAATCGCTATTAATTCTAAACAATTCACCATTGAAACATTACTAATCACGCTTCACATACGCATAACATACTTTGATTCCATCAGTAAGTCTCACCAGACACATAATCCAACACCTGAATAAATCTTCTATTAACTCTACTCAATCCTGTTCAAACCATAACTAAATACAATGTATTCTCTTCTCCTTCATTTTCTCAATCATTTGTTCAATGTAAAATTTGATCCACACTCATAGTACGATTCAGTAAGCACCTTTGTGTCTTTCACCTAATCATGTCTTCAAGCACTCGACGCACTCTTTCTAATCGCAAAATAGTCCAGCAGATATCTTTCAACTACATACCCAATTAAACTTAATTCCGCTAGTAATCTACAGTCCCCCTATTCCGCCTTACCTACTATCTCCCTTACCGCTTAATATGGGTACTATTTACTGCTTCCTTGCCAATCCGCTTGAACTATACTCGTCTAATATACGCTTTATGCCAGTCAACTTCCAATCCAATCAATCACCATCTTCGCCTCAGATCTGTATTTCAACCAATAATCATCATGACTGGCATATTTACCATTCTCAACTTTTTCATACTCATCTACCATTACCCCTCTTAATAATAACTCTCATCCCAAGTAATACTTTCCTTTGCACCTAATCCGAACCTTCATCAGACATTGAATTTCACGTCATCATTATGTTAATATGTTGCAAATTTGAAGTTCTTTCTTATCAACACCTAGCACAACATTTCATAAGAAAAGCACTCATCCTATTCATCTAACAGCAGATCCTATATTCGCAATTCTTAACCTTTCGCGTTCTTAACCATTCTTAATTCCTTGTTATTCCTGCATTCATCCTTCAAACTGTTCATTTACCTCTGTTCCCACGTATGCACTTTAGTATTTTTTTACTCTCATATAATTATCAAGCATTCTTCTTTTTGAACTTTACTTTGCTTTTTAGTTACTATTAAGCCCTGAATATTTCTTTTTACTTACGCTTCATCACCTCTCTCATTCCACCATTCATGTTACATTCTTACTTCACTTTAGCATCATCCACATACTTCCTTGCTCTATCTAAATTGCTTATCTCGATTCTGCCCCAGATTTGTTCATACAACTTGTTCACATCAATCGTTTTACTATTATATATATATGAATAAATATATATTATAATATATAGTAATATATTATATATATGATATAATAAATATTATATTATATATAGATATTATATATATATAGTATTATAGTATAATATATAGTATAATATATATATATTTATATATATAATAATATATATATATATATATATTAAACTGAACTAAAAAAATATTTCTCTATCTACTGAAAAGGGCTCAACAACATACTTTTTCAATTCAACAGGAGAAGAACGCCTAACGACATCTAGCTTATGATGTCAGTGTACTGCACAATTAAACGAAGGAAATTCATAAATCATTTTGTTGTGAAAGTAAATTAAGAAAATTTTTAAATGAAGAATATATATCTTTAATTTATTTCACTTACTATAATGTACATTACTGTCAAGTTAATATTTGCTTCGGACTGACCAATTTCAACCCCCCCCGAAAATGGAATAAAATTTTAATTTTCAATCTAATTTGACTAGGAAAAATCAAAACAAACTGTAGCTATTCTGACCATAAAATCGTTTTCGAGTGTTTTTTTTGTATGTAAAAATTCTTTCAGAATTCATTTTTCAAAGGATCATTTCTTGGAACTGGACCAATTTTTAATATATTAATTTCGAAATGATAACTTAAACTATACAGTTGATGGGTCCCATACCTTCAAAATGCACGAAATATTATTTTGATTTAAATTTGTGCTCAGCATGTCAAAATTCAAAACCCACATCATTGGTTTTAAAATGATAAAATTGCGATAACTTTTGTTTTCTGCTCATGCGATCTGAATGAATTCAGAGCATATGTAGTCGGTAGAGATGCACATTTGTTACTGCTAAATAGTTTGTATATGATTAATTTGGATGTTTTGAAACAAAAATTTTCAACAATTTTTGGGGGGGATTTGAAATTTTTTCTTTGAGACTCAACGATTGTCTTGGGTAGAAAAGATTTATCTTGCCGGCTATGCAAGCCCTGAAAATTTGATGTTGATCGGATAAGTAGATAAAAAATATATTATATTTCACTTTTCCCAAAAAAAAATTTTTTTTGAAAAGTATATTTATTTTTTTTAATATCTGAATAGAATTCGGAGCTTATATAGTCGTGCGAGATGCATTTTTTTCTAGATAATTATTTTGTATACTCAAAAGAAAATTTTTTTAAAATTTCCCATAAATTTTCACTACAATCTCAAATTTCATCCCAAACTCGAAGGAATTTGTAAAGTTGCAATTTTTCATTTCAAAAACCAAAAAAAAAGTGGATTTTGAATTTCCATCTGCAAAGCAAAATGCTTTAAAAAATAAAAAACTATTTGTGCATTTTGATAGTAAGAACACATTATGCATGTTTCAATTAAGTAATATTCGAAAATTGTAGAATGAAGCAAATTGGTCAAAAACATATTTGTGGAAGAAATAAATTCCGAAATAATCATTACTAAGACACAGAAAAACTCAGAAAAACGAAGTTTATAAGTCAGAAACTAAAGTTATGCTTCTCCACAAATTGGCGGCAAAAATAAGATATATTATGTCATCTTGGGGTGAAAATGGGCCAGTCTGAAGCAAATATATGGACACGCGCCTTTATTGAAGAATATATACTATAAATTATATATTATAATATATAAATTATATATATTATATATCAACACATACTATATATATG
This sequence comes from Trachelipus rathkii, assembly GCA_015478945.1. Taxonomy (NCBI): domain Eukaryota; kingdom Metazoa; phylum Arthropoda; class Malacostraca; order Isopoda; family Trachelipodidae; genus Trachelipus; species Trachelipus rathkii. Next base: position 21,715 of record JABUQX010131922.1, read on the forward strand.
ATTATAATCTAATAAAATAAATAATATAAATATAAATACATATATATTATTAATCAAACCCCAAAAAATATCTGGTTGCGCCCTATATATATAAAATAGATTATATTATATAAATAATAATAATATATATAGTAGATTATAGTATATATATATATTATTATATAATCTATATATATAGTATAAAATATATATATATATATATATATTTATAATAAACCGAGGCGTCATTATTGTTCTCCAAAGACTGGGTAGTTCTACCCTGAATTTATATCAGGATTTAATACCAGGCAGAGAAGATATAAAAGTCGAAAAAAAGCAGGTAACGAATTAGAATTGTTCGTGAAAGATCGTCGCAGTCAGAAAATTCATCAAAGCCCTCACGGAACCTACGGACCATGCACCATGGCACTGCAATGGTGGGCTACAAACCATATCCCTCCCAAACCCGCATTCACTTCTTTGAACATTTCTCTAGCTCTGCTAAACTCACATTTCTCTCCCAGGCATTCTTTACTGAAGCAATCACTTTATCCCTTGATTCCCGGCCGGTTGATTTCCCCAGCACAATCTCACCTTATACATTTCTTAACAACGACTCTCATTATTCTTTCTTACAACAATAACTCTCATATACACATCTGTTCTATTTATCATCTTCCACACCTAACATGCCCTTAAGTTCTGAACATATGTACTTTAGATCTATAGATACCTTCTTTCAGACAATATCTCAACTTACTATAGCATTAACTCACAGGTAAAAAAACCTCATATATAATTATATATAAATAATTATAATAATAATATATAGATATATATATTATTTAATATATATATATTATATATATAGTGATGGGACATTAATCGATGCATCGGGCAAAAACGGCATATTATTTCATCTCATCGCAATCGCAGATTATGCCGATTAATTGAACAAATATTAAAATTTGAACTTAAATTAAAACTCAATAATAAAATAATAAAATAATAAAAATAATATAATATAAAATAAAATAATAATAATATATAATAATACAATTATAATTCATAATATTTATAGTATATAATAATAATAAATAATAATAAATTTATATATATAAATATATATATATATATATAATATATATATATAATAATTACTATAGCTATCATATATAGTATAATATATAATATATAAATATATAGTATATTATAATATATATATATATATATTATAGCCGATATATATAGTAATTATATATATATGATCAATTTTTTGCTTAGATGTATGTATTCCAGTGCATAATGGTTCGCCTTCTGTTATGCGTCAATCCACCTCACCTCCAGAACAAAATAATATACACATACCTTATATCACACCTCCTCTTAGTCATAACACGCTTACAACCAAGCATCCTATCCTAACATAAGTAGGGAGAAACATCCACTCGTATGTCCGCGGTCGTACAAGGCGCTAAGGGACGTGTAGTTTAGGGGTGGCTCTATACCACTTATCTTTCCAGGAATGCTAATGAGCTGGGAGTCGTGATCGAGTAAGCGCATCTATCCTTGCGAAAATGTTAATTGAATGTATCTGTATAATGAAATGCACAGAGTAATAAATGTGAGAAGATGAGGAGAGAGGTGATGTGTATTTAGAAAGGGCAAATTGATTGCTCGTGTGACTGAACAAAGATAAAAGGAAACGGTAAAATGAGTGGTGTGGTGTGAATGTGTGTGTTGCTGTGGACAGGAAGGAGGGGATAGAAGATTTGCAATTCTAATGAGTGATTGATGTAGATATATGGTAGATATTTGTGTGGTGAAATTACTAGAATTCAAAGGTAATTTAAAGTTTGAATAAGATCAAAATTTGCGTTGTGCGACATAATGACCACTGAGTATATTGAAAAGAGTATTACAAAAAATCTGAATGATGTTTTGGGTGGGGGGAATAAGAGATTCAGTTTCATTTGCCACAAATCTGCCCATTCAAGGATTTTTTTTACAGTTCACCCTACCACTCACGGCAGAGCCCTATTAAGAAGGGAGGAACTCCAAAGTCCCCTAGCCATATTACGGCCAGATAGCGCGATCCAGCTTAAAATGAGGGGATAAATTCAGTAAGGAAACACAGAGATGAAGAAATCCCACAAAATAGAGTGGGAAAGAAGGTACACGCAAACTTACCTGGAGTTACCAATGAACAAATTACCGTTGCGAAGATACAGGCACCTATGTGCTACGAAAGGTCCCAAAGGTGTGGGTACTGCGATGATACTTTCCCTCAGAGCATTGCCGTCGCGGACATAAGTGATAGAGATAAAACACAACATGACTGAAAGTAGAGGTCAAGGAACTGGAAAGGCACCACAAGTTATAAGCCTTTTTGGCCGTTGACCTCGACCATGTCCAAAAGCAGGTGAACAGAGCTCCCCTCAGATATAAAGCAGTACTCCTACAGGCGATGACATTTGTAAGCGGAGCAACTGAACAAGGAGTAATTTCTCACAGTCTAAACAGAATTTCATTCTTTGAGGCCGCCCAGCTCTTAACTTTTTTCCTAAGGACATTTTTTTTGTTCATGTTAAGGCCAAGGATGTAAATATTGGAACATGACAAAACGTCGAAAAGAAAGGAAATTAGAAGGATTTGGAAAGGTAGATTTGAAAAGTTGGAGTTTAAAGAATGAATTTCACATAAGTTTTCTATCATCAGCAGAGAATAAAACGGAAAATAAGAGAGAGCAAATTACAGAAGTAAAGTGGGAAGTTAAAAATTGATGATGAGTAAAGAGGAAGGTCGAGCAATCGGATATCGAGTGGATAGAGTTAGAGGTGCATGTGAGAAATAATGAAGTAGGTAATGAAGTAGAAACAATAACAGAACCCTGAAGAACACCATATTGGCAGAAGAAGAAAATGAGCCTCATCAACAAACCATTGAGCGATTTGAAATAAAACTAGACATAGGTGTGCAAAAGAGAAGGAGAAACCCAAAGGAGGGAGTGAGACAGTGACGCTGGCCAACCGTCAACATCTTGGATATTGTCGAGCGCCACCACCCAGTCGCCCGTGTCCCATAGCAGAAAACTAATCGTTTGATAGAAATTAGGGTATATAGCCAGTAGACTTGGCAGCGAGAGCCGTACTGGCGATCGGAGTGAGTTCCAGAATGATCTAAGAGTGGTTGAGAAGGTCAAGATCTTAATAGAATAACAAAGTGAGAGCACAGGGGCCGATAGTTGAAGGAAGCAGAGGGCTCTTTATCGAATAGGTTGACATGTGAAGCTTCACCTGAGGGAGGGAAAGTGCTAGTATTAATAGACATAGAAATATAGTTACAGCGAAGAGATAGCCTTTCAGTTGAGAATTGCACAAGATCAATCAAATAAGAGGAGGAAAGGCAGATTACAGAAGTTCTTTAACTATAATTCTTCAGGGAGGTTTGCGCACTTTCCTTTGATGAAACCCGCTTTGCTCGTCGAAGACCTGGCAAAACGATTTCAGTGAATGAAAATAGCGAGTGATAGGAGAAGAGATTTTCCAACCGATAGGCTGTCTCTCGCTGAAATGCCAACATAACACGATCGACATGGATTATAGAAAAGAAAAGATTAGTTTAGAAGAATGAATGAGGAAAAAGAAAATTTAGCTGAGGAAGAAGACCTCTATCCATCAACGATCCGTCTCCTATCTTAAATCTTATAACATCATTAATACTTATGAGGTAGCAATATTGCAATCACTGCAAACTTGGAAACTACATTTAAGTCCCTGGTCAAATTCATTTATACATATGTGAGACAGCCACTTGACCTAAGAAATCGTACGGACCACAAACATGTCTTTCCATTAATAAATATTTTTCACTTTCACTGATTAACTATATTATATAATTAAATTATTATATTTCTGTTATTACTATTTTTTCTTATGTTATTGTTAATGTATATTATTATGATATATATCTTAATACAGAATATATCTTTAATTATTATTATTATTATATTATTATATTATATTAATTATATTATTTTATATATTATTGTTATATTATTTATTATTATTATATTACATTATATTATATTATATTATGAGAAAATACCATTTGCTAGGAAAAATGTTTTTAGAAACTCTATCATATGGATGTAATCAAACCCTGACCCTCCTGTCTACATCGTATATATATATATACTAGTAATATATTATATATATATAGTATATAAATAATAATAATATATATGATAATATATAATATATTATTATATATATATATATATATAATAAAAGAGAGAGAGAGAGGACATTTAATAGTTTTTTCAAATAATCGTCATGTATGAATTGGTCATCGGTGCTAAATTTGCCTAATCGTCACGCATCGCAAATAATTATAATCTCGCCATCATAAATATATATATATATATATATTATAAAGCAATATTTTTATGTCTTCTTATATATTATTATATATATATATATATTATAAAGCAATATTTTTATGTCTTCTTAGGTTGATAATTTTAACTTCATATATATATTTCCAGAGTGTTTCTGAGTTTGGGAGTCGGGGAGTCGGTAATTTTCAAAGGGTGGAGTTCGGATCGTAATTTGAAGAGGCTGTAGCGAGTCCGTAATTTTGGAGAGGTGTGGAAGTCGGAGTCGGAGTCGGAAAATTTTGAACCGCAACGCTTTTACTAACTGATTTAAAATAATTTTTGTCGCCCACAGTTAAAAACAAAATTTAGAAATTATTAAATTAATACCTATGTCTTCCCATTCTTTTTCTAGTGGTGCAAGTATGTATGTAGATTATCGTAATGAATTTGAGACAAACTGAAAATTCCGGACGTTTTTCTGCTATACATTGTGAAAATGATGAAATAATCTTAAATAATTGGTGGGGGATCAATTTAAGTAGCTTTGTAAAGAGTATTAGCCATTTAGAATGATAAAAATTACCACTAATAGGAGCATTAACAAATAAGTTCGTCTAAGTTAAAAAAGTATTCAGTAGAATTCATAAAACTAATCTGATATATACTAAATGATCTACCTAATTTTTGATTATCTATATCAGGCGTAATTATCTTGTTAGAAATAAAACGTAATAATTATTAAATGAATAATCAGAATATTTTGCTTACATCAATGAAGGTATCGCCTTTGAAATTTCGTATAATAAATAGATCAAAAAAAATACATTTTCCACACTAAAATTTTGTTGTATTCATCTGGTAAAAAATATGATGATAAAGCTTTAATAATTAAGTTGATACTGCCATCCTGTTAACTTCATGTTCTATCTGTTATACTATAAAACATATAAGTACTATAATATGGCCCTGACATAGGAAAAACTTTTCTATGTTACATTTTCTAAAGAAGAAAAAGACTCCATCATAAATATTTAGAGATTATTGATGAGTGGGAAACCTTGACTATAAATAAATTAAGTTCTAAGTTTTTCTATCTCCTATCGTGTTAAATAGTCATTCCTTTGCAAGAGTCATTATAATTTATTTTAGAATCAAACAATCTAATTGAAAACTATTTTAATATGTGCACCCACACAAGATGTAACTTTTTAAATAATGACAGTTTTGAAACCATTAAGTCACATTTTGAAGCTGCAATAACTACACTGCATTTTTTAAGTCTTTATAATGGAACTTCTAAAACTTCTCTCCAAATTGAACTAACCAAAAACCAGTTGGCTCTACTTCTGAGATAATCTCACTAACTTCTAGGTCGGGTGACTGAAGAGAAAATATCCCTTAAGAATGACTTAGATATGAAGTGGTACACCTGGAAGGGAGATTGATGCTAATCAAAATTTAGATCCTTAGGCTTATTGCTTTTTGCGTTAAGCTTAAACTCCTTTGCAAATCTGGTAATGAAAACAGTCTAATTGTGAAAAATAATCTCTGGTAAAATCACTATATAATGCGATGAGTTTTGATTAGGCCTATTACTGAAGTAACATATCAAAATCAAACACCATAAATGCTCACTTCTTGTGCATCCAATCTGGCTTATTCTTAGATTACAACAAAAATCCTAATCTAAATTTTATAGAATTTTTGTATTTTATTTTTTAAATAAAAGTACTTGCAGGAAGGTCAGTGGGGGATGTTTTTGTGGAAAAAGATATAGTGTATTAGTCAGCTATAAGCAATCACAGAATTTTATCTATAGAACTATGGAAACAGAAAGACAATGTTATTATTTAATACCAATAATTACTGTGCAAAATCAAATAAATCATTTACCTCACAAAAAACAGAAAGATTTAAAACACAGAAGATCACAAAACTTATATATATAATATACTAATATATATATAATATATATATATTAGTATTTAATATATATAATATAGATATCAAATATATATAATTAAATATATATATTATATATATATATATAATATATATATAATAAATATATATTATATATAATATATATAATA
>JABUQX010131923.1:0-29912 GCA_015478945.1 Trachelipus rathkii
TTTTTCGAACTCATGCCAAATGTCTGGATCTGATTCTTTCAGACTTCTCATATCAGCAAGGCACCAAGCGGTCATTTCAGAATAGCTTGCCAAATCTAATGCAAAGAAGTATTTTACGAAATCTTCTAGTGGAAAAAGATGCAGATCTCAGTTAGCAGTCCTGAAAGATATCAAGAACAGTAACAAACAACCAACCATTCTCAAGTATTTTCGTAACATTTGGAATGTTGGTTTTAGTTCTTCCTGTTGTTCATCAAATTTTTTATTTTGTTTAAGAGATTACACTTCTGCATCGCTAAGAGTAGTTTAGTAAGTCATTCATGTGCTCCAATTTCATTGAATCTAGCTCGTAGCTCTTGCACTTCATTATAAACACTAATGTTCAAACTTTCATGTTCTTCAAAGAAATGCTGAAAGTAGCAATCTTGAAGAGCGACTAGTGTACGATTGTGTGTTTCAACCGCACGTCTGAACTTCTTACCTGAAATGATTTGATTGACTGTGTTATCACCATACAGCACTTACCACAAGTCAGGAATTCCAGTTCCGTCAATAAAAGTTCCACTTGCACGTATCAATGCAAAAGCTATGTGCAACTCGCCTGGTCGCACAATACAATGGTGATGAAGATCAACTCGTGATATAATTAGTTTCTGGACTGGCTGGCTTATAAAGAACCAAGTCTAGAGCCTACACATTTGGAATTATTATGACCACAGATGTGTTTATTGACAAGTTCCAGTTGGGTGAGGAAGGTTAATTGAGCTGAATGATTAGTGGGGCTAGCCGGTATTATCGGTAGGACACATACTCGTGCCTTCCTTTCCGGTACATTCAGTAAAGTTGAAATTAAAGGCTGATCATGTGGTAATGTGGTGCTGGTTCCGCTTGCATAAGTTGCTCCCGAATGCATCTGGCCAGGTCCCACACTTCTGGACTCTCTATGTCATGTCAAGGTGAATTCCTTGTGATCGCGCACTCTGTGAATTCGGAATACGTTTCGCACTGTTCAGATGACCACATTTACAACTTGCTCACTCACCCGCCAACGACCCATGTCTAGAGCAGAAACAATATTGGTGATATAGTCTCCGCTTTGGCGCACGCATCAGTTACTCGAACTCTTTTTTCCTTTGGGCCTCCCGCGCCTCCCCCTTCCTCTCCCCACTCGCCTCCCTCCCCGCCCCCACCCCCCCACCACGTTCCACCAGCCCTCCCACTCCTCTCCGCCGCCTGCCCACACCTCACCCCCCCTCTCCGCCCCCCCCGCTCACTCTCCCTCTGACCCCTCAGTCGCCTCCCCTTCCCCCTCAACCCTTGTCTCCGTCCCCCCCGACGTCCCTCCCCCCCCTCCCTCCCCCCCCTCCGCTGCCACCACACGCCGCCCCTCGCCTCCCGCCTCTCCCTCCCTTCTCCTCGAGTCCACCGCTGCACGGCCCCCCCCTGCCGCCCTCTCTCGCCCTCCTCCACCCCCCGCCCTTCCCCGCTCTCCCTCCCCCCGCCCCCCTCCCCCTCACTCCCTCCCCCCCCCCCCCTCTCTCTCCGCCCGTCTCCAACCCCTCGACCCCCCCTCCCTGCCCCGCGCCACACCTCCCGCCCCTCCCCCCCCCCCGCCGGCGCCCCTGCCCCCGCCCCCCCCTACCCGCTCGCCGATCCACTCCGTGTCATAAAAGATTGGATTTCAGCTGTCTTAACTCGTTTCTCTTGGACATTTGTATTCCCATTAAAGTGGTCCTCACGATTGGGGAATCGCATTGGCGTTAATAGAGCGATATTGCACCCTGGGCCTGGAAACTACTCGTCATTTCAGAGCTGGTCTTCAGATAAGCACTCTGGTGCGCCACGACGCACTCGACTGTGTTTATGTAGACGTTCCTTTACTATTCATGCGGACTGTAATCTGATACTCTATAATTCGATCTTGGGCTCCGCATAAATACACACAACCTCCCCCTTTAACCAAAGTCGTGTGGGAATATACACCGTCATCCATTTTCATCCCATTCAGACTCCCTAACTCCTTGTGCTACCCCTACTGACAGTCTAATTGCCCCACTCAGAATTTTGCTCGTATTCTCAATCAGACTACCTAGCTACCCTATGCAAACAGCTGGACAAAGGAATTTGGCTGGGCGAGTATTGGCACATCGAATTGTTTAAAAACCCAACACCCTACTTGTACATCGCGGTAGCCCGAGTATGCTTGGTCATCGTCATAGTTTTCTTTTTTTTGTTTGCCGTTCGCTTAGGCATTCATACATAAGGCCTTTGTGAAAGTTAACTTATGCTTTTGAGCTACTTGTTCTGTATCAACTCTGGCGTTTTGGAATACACTGCTTCCATACAATCACCAGCTTTAATGACACCAAATTCAAGTTACTGTGTTTAGTTGTATCGACTCAACCTTGAAAATGCTACTGGTTACTAGACAAAACGCACTTCCTTATAATACGCGCCACTTCAAAGCAGGGTGCTTCATTTGCGCCGCGGGGTTACTGGTTGAAACTGGAAACAATTGATGTCTTCTGGGGTCTGGTCCTTTGTGCAGAAAAAAATATGTATAGCCTTTTCTGCTTCGTCTCCACCGCCAAACGAATCTCGTGAAATGGTGTTCGTCGTGTGTACTTCCGCGTAGAGTAAAGGCTTATTTCATGATGTCAATCTGCTCTTATATTCTTTTCATATTTTGGCTTACACATCTTGCTCACAGTTGCACTTGTGGAGTGCACTCCTTTTACCAACATAGATACAATGCCCAACGACCACATTTTGTTTCTGTCATTTTCGTCTAATCCAAATACCGCAACTCTATGGAACATTCCGAACTCTCCACTTCGTTTGGACAAGGGCTTCACTCAGAAGTTTTTCATTAACCCTTGGCCACGGGACAAACCGCACAACTCTGCTCCCAGCACTATCAACAGTTTTATTACCACAGGATAACCTCCACGCCTAGGACTTTTATACTATATTATCCTATAAATATATACCATATATAGTAAATATCATACTAACTACTATACCGCACTATATATACAGATACTATACGTATAATATATATCATATATATTATATCTTCTCACCTCCTATATATATTATCTTACTATACTACTATATCATATATATATACACATACTATACAAAGCTCATATTCTACTTTCACAATTATATTTAATGTCACGCAATCCTTAGAATAGGACTTTTTAGTATTTTTTTTAACCTGCCTAATTGATCGTATTCATTCTCTCCTTCATTTCGTTTATTTTAATAATAACTATTTTCTCGAACTTTACTGTTAAATCTTGATGCCTTTGTCAATTTACGTACAATCGCTCACTAAAATAGTTTACACTATGCCTTTCTTTTCATCCATACAAATGACATATTAAATTTAATTTTTACATTAAAAATAATTAATGTAATCAAGTCAAAATAGATGAACATGTAAGTTTAACGATGAAAATTATCAGGAAAAAAAAAACTAATCACGGTTCAACCTCCATATCGCCCCTTCTCTGGACCACTTAGCCCCCCTCGCATTGACGGTTGGCTTCGGTACACAGCGCACAACAGGTGCGCAAGCAATTTGTCTTTTTAAAGATGTGGTTACTAGTGTACATAAATCTAATCACGGTACTGCATGTCCTCAACGGCCGAACATTTTTTTAGTTATTTTTCAATTTTGCCCACTACGTGTGCTACACTTAAATACGAAACCGTTGGTCGTGCCTAGTAAAAAAAATATATCGATAGCTGTTTTTGAAACTCTAAATTTAAACCCAGTTATCAGGTTACCGGAGAAACAATAGAACACCACCTATTTGGTGTTAACCATCACATTCCACATTGATCAGCATAACAAAAACTGCTCATTCTACCTAACGCAGCCCTCAAGAATCTAACTAAAGATGATGAAAAATCTTCCAATTGATATTAGGAAAAAATAAAATAGACCACATTTCTTTCAACTGCAACTCCAATTTGCAAATTGTTAAAACACTCATGTGTTTATATTCCACCAGAAATAGAATTTACGCAACTCGCGCCACATTTATAAAGGAAATTTCTCGCCCAAGAGGAAGAGGTTTTCTGATCTCTCCAAAACGTCGCCGCTGTTTATTGATTTAGGCTTGTAATGTTTCAGGGCGCCGAGGAAGAATGGCTCGTAAGAAGGTGTTCTTACATGTGGCATGCGGTTTTACGCTTTTATCTCGTTTTCGATAACTTCTTTATAATTTTGCACATTCGGAGTTTGGGATGAGGACGACGTATTAACGTTAGAAAGGCTCCATTTCCTTTTTTAAATTTAAACTTTAGATTTTCAGCTCTCGAGTGATGAATTTTGTGGCACGACGCTGGCCAACATTCCTGATGTTCTCCCTGGAGCTTACGATATCTTCTTCACTCCTTTCCATTCTCACCTGAAGAGAATGCTCCGTTTGCCCACCATGTTTTGGAATTTTTGAGTGAAGAGTTTCCTTCCTGTCTGCTCAACCCCTACAGCTTCTGATTATTAAGTCCATCCGACAACGTTGTCTTCCCACTTTTGCCGCATCTTGTCATATTCGTTAAACGCATAAAATACCAACGCACATCGCCATTCTAACCCCCTCCATTTCACACTAAACTAATTGAATTTTCTACACCAAACCATCTTTGGCTTTTCTGAATTATATATATTATATATATAGTAGTATATATATTATAGTACTACTAGTATATATATATATATATATATACTACTGATATCTATATACCTACCTACCTATATATATATATATTCATATATACTCACTATATACCTATATATACCTCTATTATATATATATATATATAATACCTTTGTAATTGAAGGGCGTAAATAAATTTTTTTTTTCCTTTTTTTTCATACACTGTCCTCTAGTATACGTCGCATAACTAGCAATTAATCTACAGATGCTGATGTAGAAAGATAGCGAAATTTGTAAAATATTAAAAATTCTAATAAATACACAGGTCACAGCAAAAACGTCTCATTTTTGCAATGAGAAAAGAACAATGTACCTTTTAGTGCTAATCACGTGAAAAAAATTTATGGTATAAAATAATGTTTCTGGGTAAAACTTGCTTTCCGTATTGTTTTTTTTTTTTTTTACATGTTAATTCATAGGTGTATACATAGCAACGACATCATATACCTGAAACTTAGAAGGTATACAACCTCAACCTACCGCCCTATATCGCGCCAACGTGACATGTTTGTAAAACTCCTCTAACCTAATATGGATCGACGTTGCAGTACCAATATCCGAGCCTAACCTTCGTGAATCTCTACTTGCCGTAACAACTGTTTTTCTATTTTCGGGCTAACCCACCCTTTTTGTGCCTTCGAAAATATCCCGCAGACGCTGCGTGTGTCCTTCGGCCGCTGCAAACGTGGGATGCGGTAACAAAGTACGCACTATTTAACAAAAAAAAAGGAAACTTTTTTGAAATAAAATATTTTTTTGATCCTGGTAACCATCACTCAAATTTGTTGTACATCATAAAAAAAAAACAATTAATGCAAAAGAAAACAATACAAACCATAATTTATCCCTTGCACCCCAAATATGTTTCATGAAAAGCACACCACACACAACACAAACACACACAACAGCATCACACACACACACACACACACACACACGACACACACACCACACACACAAGCACACGATATATCGATGATTTTATATATACTATAATATTAATATTCTATCATTATATAATATACCCTATATATATATAACTGTATACTATGATACCTCACTTTATATCATCCACCCTCGAATCCACTATATATCATATATATATATATTATATTATATAAGATTAACCTTATATCTTATGGATCATCTCGATCTCCTTTCGCCCAGATTGGGGGTGAAAGGTGCCGCGAACATACACCGGAACAACGAAATAGTATTCTAGAGAATATGACCTAAGTCCTGATACCCCCCCCTCCCGTACCCACCACACCCCAATTATTATATATATATCGTACGTTCTGCACCCTATACTACTCATATATATATATACTATACTATACTATATACTATACTCATATAGCCTATATATATATACCTATATATACTATATTAACTATATATATTTTCTTATATATCGATATTTATAGTACTATATAACATCAGGCCTTGGTTCCAAGTACATTTCTGTCAGTACAGTACACAGTACTCCCTCGATTGTTCAAGTACACAGTACAGTACAACTTTTTAAAAACTTGCATTATCCGCAAGATACTACTATTATACACTATATACTCAATCGATATATATATGTTAATCCTTACTAACTCTATACTATAGCTATATATATATATATATCATATGTATAATATATATATACTATATATAATATACTCATATATCATTACTATTACTATAATTATTATATTATATACGCTCCTAATTCACATTTAAACTATGCACAAAAAATGTTCCAAATCGTATCGCATTTGTTCTGAATTCACTGTGCGACTGGCAACATATTTTTTGAACTACCTACTTTCTCGCCATTTACGGTCCCGGTTACATTTTGATTTCCTATATTCTTAATGACAAGTTGTTATTTAATAACACTTATTTTTACTTTCTGCTTTTTATCTATATCATATTAAAATAAACAGCCCGAAACCAGTAACGGTTTTCCAACACCATTTTGTCATGCCCATCGCGTTTTTTCTCGGCTTGGTCCTTTCCTCGGGCGAGGAAAGCGAGCCTCTGCGCGTGCGTAGCACGCGTGCTCAGGGACAAGTCCTTCGCTCCGTTAGCGCAAGGCAAGCCCAAAGCTTGTACACTATACTCACTATTCAATCATATATACCGTATATACATATATATACTACATAGCTACCACTACTTACCACTCTATAGGTCAACTAATATAGTACTCCCTATATATATATACTAGGCTATATATATATAGTATCACCTCGCAATAACGGCTACTACTTATTCCCATCCACATCATCATCACCCAAACTTCTTTTCCCCAACGCTGGCGCGGTAAGGTGCGTGCAGATGCCACCTGGAACAGCAAAAAGATCCCGTAGAAGAATCATGTGGCAAGTCGAAAAAGAAAGCCAGCACTACCGCCTCTTATACCTCTTTTGGTGAGAACTTGTCCTCAGTCAGAAAATCCACCCTAGAGCTCTCACGGCATCTGTGACGGACCCTCAAGAATTGGCATCCCTCGTCAATGGTGGCACTTTTAATCCGGTTGGCCTAGGTGGTGCCCACAACCCTACCTGCCCCTCACACACAACCACTCCAATCACCACCCTTATTATGTACCTTTCTTCTCTCGAAACTCTGCCAAAGCTCACATTATCTCTTACTTCAGGCCGCATTGCGTTCTTTGTTCTGATCTCAATCCACTTTTTCTCCGGTTTCCCCGGCCGGTCGATTCCAGTACACTCACCAACTTATTACTCCGCTTAACCACAGACTAACATCATCCCAGCCTTTTCACATGACCAAACCATTCTCCGTCACTTTTTTTATTCTTCCCATTTACCCACTTCTTCCACATTCCCACTACACCTCTACTTATTACTCGCGTTACACTTCTCTATCCTTGATCATTCTCTCGCCACCCGCTATCACTCCCATAATGATTTTCCATCTGAACAAATTGTTCCTTTAAGATCTACTACTCTTATCTCCAGACCTCAGAGGTCTCACTGCTACTCTACCATTAACACAGGGCACAACATACTCTCATGTCAAGACCCTATAGCGCACACAACAATTAGTCCCTTTAACAAATCCACCAGGGGATTTAATTGCACCAGTCACCTTGCCTTGCCATTACACAAGAGCTTTCCTACTACCTCCGCATCATCCACTAACCCCCCTTTTCTCCAACATCCTATCCTATAATATTAAACCAGAACACTTTTATCTCCAGCTGCTCCCATCTCAAACTCGACGTTCAACATCGAGGGATGTCCCTACACTCACAACCATAACATTCCTCTATCTAACGTTTAACTTTCCAAATCCGTCCTTTTACAACCCACCTATCCCTGTCCTCAAATTCCCTACCATCCTCTCAAAACTCTCTTCCACGCCATTCACCCACTCAAAACCAAATCAAATCCTCATCGTACCACCTCCAGGTAGGGAACCCTGCCACTCTCTTTCCGATTCTCTATCACTGTTTAACACCATCCTCTGCCAGCCCCACCTATCTAACATCTTCCCCTGCCTCTAATTCTTCCTCATAACCCCCATCCATACTCAAGTCAAATTGCAATATCCAAGGAAACATAACAAATCCCTGCCTCAAAAACTACAATAATACTAAGATTCCCAATCAATTTCGACTGCTATTCGTAATTCCTTAAAACCGCTTTCGCTCTCTGTCATACATACTTTGTGATTCCATTTCCCAGCAAGCTTGCCACCAAACCACCCAATAATATCCACTAAACACCCTGCCGATACCCCAGGCTTCTTCTCTTAATTCTCCGATCGATTCCACACGACCTTGTTGCAGTAATCCATAAACTAAATCACCACCATTTTTCTTCTCCCTCCCATATCCCTTTCCAATCATTTGTTCCTTCACCATGTAAAGATTTGATCCCCACACATCCTCTAGCTACTCCTAAACGCCGTCACCTTTGTGTCGTCACCAGATTCAGCCTCCTGTCATCACTCGAACGCACTCCCCGAGCATAAAATTACCTATCGCGTATAATCTTCCTACAATATGCCGCCTCATAATACTAATCTCTATAAACTGTTTCCTGCAGTTAGCTTATCCCCTTAGCACCTTAGTAGTATTATGCCGCTAACTACATAATTGCTCTCCCTCACTCTCTCCCGCGAAACTTCCCTCCACCTTTCCAATCGGTTCACACTCAGACTTCCGAAAATCTCAAATCAATCACCCCATCTCGCCTAGTATATATACTACTCATACCTTATACTTATACTATACTATAACTTAGTCAGTATTATTATTTCGCATACCGTATTATAGATATATATATACACTATATATACCTAGTATATATATATATATATTATTATATATACTCTCATTATAATACTCACTATATATATATACTCTCATAAGTCATGGCTTATAAAATGACATAACTTTTATCACTTAGTAAATGGAATTTTATTTAGAGTACCATATATACCACGCAAAATAATCAATCATCAATACATAGGAAACTCAGACTCACAAAAAATTTGGGAAGTTAAAAGTGCTAAAAAGTACTTTGCAGCTACTTTGCAAATTCCTTCAGAGTACGCAATGGTGCAAGTACAAGCTCACCAAGTTACAAGTACACCCGTACACTGCGTTTAAAAACTGCAAGTACAAAGCTACTGCCCAAAAAATGTAATCTTAGTGCAAGGTACAAGTACTTGGTATTGAACCCAAGGCCTGATATATATATATATACTACTATATATATATATATATAATATATATATATCATATATATACCTATATATCATATCTATATATATTATATATATATTATACTCAATTTAAAATTACCTAAAAATACTAATACTAGACTATATATATAGTATCTTATACTTATACTATATATGATTGATATTACCGCTGCCTATCTCGACCCGTTGTCGAAGTGTGGACTCGTGGATACCCACGGCTGAGAAGAGGGAAAGACAGAGAGGGCGCAGAAGAGAGTCGATTGGAAGAGGATGGAACTTATCTGAAGTGATTTCATTGAAGAAATGAAAACGAAATCGCAACAGGTGCTGAACTAGGTATTTTTTTGGAAGAGAGAGAGCAGAGAGACGAAGAGTACGCAGGAGACGAGAGAGAGAGAGAAAGCAGAGAGAGAGAAGAGGAGAGAAGGAGAGACGACCAGCCACAGAGAGACGAGAGCAAGAGACGATGCGCAGCAGCAGAGACGAGAGACGAGTCAAGACTCGAGAGACGCAGGAGGACACGCCTTCTTCGTTTGAAGAGTACGCTGCAACACCTTGAAAAATAATCACTACGGATTTTGAATTTTACCAAAAATGTAAACATTATTTACAACATTTAAACTTGTATTGCAGTGTAGTGTGGGTTCGAGGGGCTGCAAAATTTTAAAAATTCATTATTCGTCTGAATAATGTTGAAAATTTGTAAAAGTTAAACTACAAGAAATAAAATTATAAAAAAGAAATTTGAGAGAAATAACAATTGTGAGCAGAAGGTGAAGCTGCGTATTCCAAGACAATCGTCGTCATATTCTTTGAAGAACATTTTATTTCAAAATTCTCTTCACTGGTGAGCAGGTACCGAAAACGCCCCTTCCCTATCACATTAATGAATTTTCCGCAAATTGACTGGTGATACAACCGTTATTACCACTATTAATCATAATAGTGATACTTGAGATAATGTGATAAACTCGTACATAATAAGTGAATAGTGGTTAATAATTTAAGTTAACTTAATAATATTAATCCTTGTGATAATGTGAACATAACCGTTAATTAATCAAGTGAATCAGTGGGAATAATTTACAGCACTATGGCTCGAAATTTAGTCGATAGCCTGAAATATTTATCATCTAAAATATAAATTTGTGTAAATATTAATATTCAGCAATATTTTTATAGTGTGACTCTATTAAATTGGTATATATATAACATTAGTGTAAGTTTTGGTGTTAATATAGTTATGGTCGAAATAATAATTTATAAATAATCGATAGATAATAATATGAATATGTATGCCAATATCCACTATGTATTCCCTTCCATGCCGTGTATGTACTTTGTATATGTATCAGTATATGTAATAATATTCGTTTTCCTTTAGTATTTTCATATTTATTTTATCGATCCCAAAGCTCCGTAAGCTCAGTGTTATGAGCACTGCGCCAACCACCGTGAGGGCCTCCAAGGTCTTCCGCGAACTGTCGCCCGCTGTGAGAATGTGACTATTCTCTCATCCTTGGGCCGCTTGCTCCGTCCTCTTCGGACGTGCTAATCGAAGTACACCTCCTCCTAGAAAATTAGAGCTCTGCCCGTGGCGAATGGTGTACCTTTATGTAAGAATATATAATATATATATATGTACTATAATATATACTATATATATATATATATATACCCCTACTCCTCAATACTATCATTTACCTATACTTATAATATATATCTTACCTAAGGTTAGAAACACATACTTAGGTTAGTAATTATAACATATATATATACTATCACTATATATAGCCCATTCTGGCCTTGGACTATCTACTAAATAGCAGAAAGAAAAATGAGCATGAATGGTCTAATCTTTTTCGGATATCTATGTTTATAATTTAAGAGTAAGGTTTGCGTACACTATGAAGCATGAGCTAGCACGTGTAATGTCCGCCTGTCATTCAAATAAATGTCCTGTTTGGAATGAAGTGTATGTATGTTTGTATAACGAAATAATTTACCTGTTTGTGGTGAGATTTATGTGTGTGCTTGTAGTGTATTGAAAGAAATGATCGAACCTGTGGGAGGGTAAAGAGTACGTGTTTGTGTGTATCGAATGAAGTGACCTGTATGAATTTGAATAATATGTGTTTCTGTATCGTATGAAGTAACTTGTATGAGGGAGTGACCTATATGTGTTTATGTGTCGAGAGAAGTAATCCGTATGGGTGTGAGGTGTGTGTGTGTTCTTATGTATCAAAAAAGTGAAATGAATTGTATGGGGGAACTGGGGGAGAGGTGTACTTGTGTTTGTGCATCGAAATAAGTGGTTTGTGTGGGATAAATTGTACGAGTGTTTGTGCATTGAAAGGAGATAATCGATTTGCTGTACGGCATATGTGTTTTTATGTATCGAAAAAAGGGACCTGATCTGTATGGGGTGCAGGTTTACACGTACTTGTGTGAGAAAAGGAGCTGTATAGGAGTGTCGGAATATGTTTGTTTATACATATAAAATCTGACCTGTATTCTGTGAGGTGCTTCTGTATATTTAAAAAAGTGACATGACCTGTATGAGGATGTGTGTCCAAAGGGGGGGGTAAGATGTTTATGTGTTTGTTTTTTTCATTGAAACTTAAAATAGAAAGAAGAGATTTGGAGCGCGTAAACCGTTACTGTATCCCAAAGTTGTTGCTTAACGATGGCTATCAGCTGAGCAGCGTCGGTGAGTGTTCAGTGTGCATTTTCTCCTGCATCGAGAGAACTGATCATATGGCCAGTGAGTTGCAGTGTGTTTGTGTAATTAAAGAAGTGATCTTTCTCGATTATACTGACTGAGGACCTGAGCAAGAAGTGACCTGTATCGCCTGAGCCTGCGAGTCTTACACTATGTTTTGATCGCATTTGAAAGCGAGGCTCTGGAATGATTAATCGGATAAGTATGTTTGCTTGTACAGCTAAATCGAAATCCTCTTGGTTTTTGCAGATTGTGCCATTTGTTATTGTACGAGCAAGTTAACCTGTGCCGAGGCTATAAAATTCATTACGTGTGTGTCAAATGATCGAAAGCAACGGCACTTTTCGTGTATGATGTGTGCAGTGTGTGTGTGTATATGTGTGTGTGTTAATGGTGCGTAATGTGTCGAAAGAAAAGAACTGCCAATGCTATATTCAGACAAACATCAATTCGCCAAATCAATAGTTTTTCTAATTGTTCTAGTATTTTGTGGGCATGTATAGATAATAAATAATTTTCCTTTCATTACAAACACAACCGAAGAGTTGGTCTGATAATTCGCGAGGCTTTATGCACCACTTTATCTCTAATTATCTTATTTCTCAAAGGTTTTTAAATAATATAATACTTATAATACTTAAATGGATAATAATATAGATAATAATCATGACATCAAATATATAATCAATTGGATAATATTAAACACAAAATATTATTATATAATAATAAATAAAAAAATACTTACTGAAAAACTATTAATAAATAAATACAAATCATAATAATATAATAAATAATAATAATAATAGCTCAATGAAGATTCAAGTCGAAATCTGAAAAAAGAGGCAAAATTTTTTGAAAAACCAAAATACCAAATTAATATATTTTTTTACATTTACAACTATATATAGTTTCCACCAAAGTTCTTCTCCTCTTCTTCTTGCTCCCTTCTTCTCTTTCTTCTCTTCTTCTCTTCTCTTCTTCTCTATGCGATCACGCTGCAACTGGCAATGTCCAAGTTAGATTGGCTTCTCGTTGTAATGTTCACATCGCATACCCGATATCATATCTGCGTTGTTTCTCATATTAGACGGTGACCCTTAATCGGATCTACATCTACATTCAACTGTAGATTAAATAGAATTTTGAGATCGAGCGACGCATAGAACCATTCTGTCAATCTAAAGGACGACGACGGTGATTAACAGTGTCGATCAAAAAAAAAATTTATGTTTGTTAGACATCATGAAGGGAACAGTATTTTAAACTTTGATGTTTCTTTGCTTAGAAGCGATTCGTTTGTGTGATGATTTCATTAAAATGAGACGATCCCTAGATCCTCGATACAGTCGCTGTAGATCAATATGCTTATTCAAAAATACATAAATAGAGTTTTTTTTTTAGATAAACCAGTAAAGACACATCCATACGAAATGTAAATAAATCCCAAATACAGTACTATCTATCACAACTATGCCTCCTCCAAGTGGGACTGTATACAGTCTCTCTTTGCTATTCCTTCGGCTTGTATGTAGTTCTGTAGCGTTCCTGATGTTCTTCCTTCTCTTCTTTCTTCTCTCTTTCTTTCTTCCTTCTTCTTACTTCTTCATTCTTCTTCTTTCTTCTCGCTTTCCTCTTTTTCTCCTCGTTCTCCCATTTCTTGATTCTTACTTCTTCTCTCTTTCTCTCTCTTCTTCTTCTTCTTCTGCTTCTTCTTCTTTCTTTTCTTGCTTCTTCTTCTCCTGTTCTTCTTCTTCTTCTTTTTGAGTACGCACTGCTAACTACGCTTTCGTTGACGTGCAAAATCTATGATGAAACCTATAACACAAAATACGCAATTGTTGGTGATCCTACACAAAAGTAATTAGATCCAGCCCGAATAATCTTACTCATCACATGATAATATATATATATTATATATATAATATCTATCACTCTATTACATATATATATATCTCATATCATCTATCTCTAATTAATCATTCTTACCTCATCCTCTATTTATAGTTAAAATTATTATAAAATTATAATATATTCAATATAACAATATAATTAACCAATCATATATAACATATATATATATATATATAAATATAATTATTTTTTTCAAGTAACGGTTCAACAGAAACAGATCAAAGGACTGTGGAACAACCAATAATGTGGGATGTTCGCTCTATTTCTCGTTAATAGATTTAGTTCAAATACGGCAATAGATAATAATAATTATTTAAAAAATTAAAATTGCCAGCAATCGCAATTCAATCATAACTTCTACCTCTCTAAAATCGCGGACTTGCCCACCAAGTCGTAAAGCTCTTTTTTTTTTGTAGGTTGCCTTGTGTCAATATATCTTTTTTCTCCTTTTTTCAAATTTCTTTCATGTTTTTTTTTCTTTTTTCTTGTTTGCTGTTTAAATTATTCACTAAACGTCTTTTTTATTTTTTCCATTAAATAGTAAATAATAAAACTATACGTGGCGGAACAACATTCATATACGAATTTGTTAATGTTTTATCAGCCATTATTTTAACACTAAAAAAACAACGAATAGTAAAGCAACAATAATTCATAATGATGTCATTGGATGGTGAGGATAAAATATTGCCATTCTTGCTTACTTATTCTGTAGAGAAAAATTGCTTTAGGAAACATAAAAACAATTTTTAAAATGATAAACAAAAAATGGTAAAAAATTAATAAAATCAAATAATTAGATAGCAACTCTTTTCAACTAGATCAAAAATTTAGAGAGTAAAAAATAGAAAAAAATATAATTATAAATTGAAGGTAACCTATCAATGTTTGGAAGAGAAAATAATCGGTAATACATTTGAAAACAAAGTGCTTTTGAAAAAGCAATACAACACATCACTGATCGATATTTTGAAATTTGGTTTTAAATAAATTCACTTTAAGATTCATCCATCAAACACGAACTAAACATGATTTCTTCTGACAACCCACGATATTAAATTAGGTGAGAAACCATATCTATTTCTTCCTCTACAAAACTTTTAAATGAGGTTTTCTTGCATGTCTAAAAGTTAAGATGAAGAGCGCTGCACGTGGTCTTCTTCTCCCAACATCCGGAAACCACAATGCTTTGTTGATTTTGGTCTTGCACTCTCTCATTTCTCTTCTCTTTATGGCAAGCAAAATATTTTTTAACAACATACATAGAAAAAAAAATATAAAACGATAAAATTAAACACAGCCCCACTGCGATCCGGAAGGAGAAAGAAGTTCTATTCCTTACAACACAACGCAATAAGATTACTGAAAATTATATTTATTAATTATATAAGTCGATTGATTTAAAAAGAACGCTGATTTCTAACTTCGTGTCCTGGCAAAAAAAATTCAATTTTCCCATTGAAAAAATATCAAACAATATTTTCACACTCTAGAGGTTGGAGAAAAACTCTCCACAAAATAGTTAGGCATATATAGCTAATATATAAATACCCTATTATCCTTTCACATTGATGAAAGGTTAACTCAATGACAGACTATATATAACCTATATACGTAACATCTAACTAATATATATATATATATATATATAAAATATATATATATATATACCTATACTCTACCCATATCATTACCTTACTAATACTTTTATACTATACAACCCTTAAAACCATCTATACAACGACCTTAACACAGCATATTTGCTCAATCTTGAGCATTGTCCTTATGCTGGGGGATTAATTTTAACTCATTATATGCCGTAACCATACACCAACACGTCGGATATCGGTCTAGCACTTACATCAACGCTAAAACCATATGTGTATTCATCATTCTTTTCAAAGATTAACTTTCATTGATTCTGTTTTTTTGAGAGCCGCTAATCTTCAAAACTTTACATGTGATAAGCACGTAGACGTTTCAAAATCACTATTGGTAAGTTTAGGTGAGAAACCAGCCTCACATGGCGGTTTATTGCCATTTCCTACAATTGAAATGCCTTTTCTGTTTTTGGAAGGAATGCCACCAGCCGGAATTATGGGTTGTTGAAATATTCCCCATTTAGTGTAATAAAGACCCATCATGACACTTCCGGGAACAACACTACGGGTTTTCTACCTGGTGCCACATTTATATTATATTAGGCGTGGTTTGGTGTGATACATTTTATAAATTAAATTATATTTATATATTATAATGATAAAATAAATCTAACAAACATTATTACAAATGTATTACATAATAATAATAATGATGGATGTTGGCGAAGTACAAAACCATAACATATTAAAAAATGACAATTAGGCCATTCAAGACTAATTCGTAAATGTATTATTTGAGTAATTAGATAAATGCATTTCTAATTAAGTAAGTGTTTAGAGAGATTAAACTAAAAATAGTAATTTCCTATAGAGTGAATGACATTTTATCTTATATTTCTAAGTAGTAGATAAGACCTATAATTAATATATAGTTAGTTAATATAAATCGTTTTATGCAACATAACAATACATTAGCGAGTACATACTATAACACATATACAATACTTTATGAAGAATTAATCTAATTTATAATCCTAAAGTTTATGGATCATGCATGAATTAATAAATGATCAAATAGAAATATAATAATAATAAATAATAAATCAATCTCTCGATCTTAAAGTTATCACTACACTATCCATACACATAAAGTCACCATACCAATTTAAAAAATTAAATTTATAAAAGACAGACCGAACTTTTAAATCTCTAGGTGCTGTATAGAAAAGAACTATGTGTTAAGACTTGATGTGGTATCATCTTCTACAGAAGAGAGCACGAGAACAACAGCATATTCGTTCAGAATCCTTTAAATGCCAGTCGGTATTCAAAAAATATTAGACTATTAGAGAGGTCTGAGCTCTTAATAAAAATCAGTAGATATATGTAAGCCAGGGTTAACTTTGTAATTAATTATTAGGAATTGATATAATAACGAAACTACATCAACTGAATTGCTAATAATCACTCAATAATAACTATCTATTACGAGGATTATTAAAATTAATAAAGAGCATATTACATAGTATTTCTACATAATAGAATATTAATCTATACAATCAAATCATTTACAATTTATTTGGGTCAACAAAGTATATTGGAATCATCACTATATGATACTATTAGTCTAATTCAATAAGATATAAGTATATATATGAGGAAAATATATATAGCGTATTATTCCCTAAATCGCTTCAACTTCCTAATATAATACTTACTCCAAATATATGAATCTAATAAATGTACACTTATATATAAATTCACAATAAAACTGTTAAATTAGCAGCACCATATGACTAATACCACCAGTTTAAATTAAAATTGAAGATGCAGATATTCAGGTAAAATTTGTCTCAAATAACTTTTGGTATACGATCCGCAGACATTATCTTGTGTCTTAATCATCGCAGCCAACATTACTTTCCATTCTGCAAGATTAGAAACCGATCTTAGCCTGGATTAGGCAGAATCCATTACTGTCTATATATCTTTTCGATTATCTACACTTTAAAATATATATTAGTCTCAACTCATCAGCGTGCTATCAATTAATTTACGTTTGTAGAACCGGTTTATTCTTAACATAAATGAGAATTCGTGGATAAGTACAGGGAATGTAATTCATTGGTTTGTTACTTGTTCTCTTTCTCTCTCTCACTCCCTCTGTGCCTTGCAAAAGCTATAGTGTAGGATAGCTCACTTCTTATGACAGTTCACCACGCAATCTATGTGAAAAGGGAGTAATCGTATTATAAGAAAAATATTCAATTGGAGTAAAAAATTCACATGAATATCCATCAGAGAATCAAATCAGAATTACATTAGAGGTTAATTTGGATTTGCTCAATTTCGCATATTATTTTTACTAATCTTCTTACTTTGGGTAGACTTTCTTCTTCTAACTAAGGGAAATTAAAAGCAGGAGAAAGATCGTGTAAAAACTTATAGTCTTCAAAGGCAGTGATCATATTCGATTTTTTTACATTAAGCACATCACCCAAGTTTGGGGAAGACTAAATTACTAAATTTTTCTGTGTTAGAGCTGTTCTATGACAGTGCTTACATACCGCCAGAAATTACTTAACGCATGTGTCTAGCTGATCATGTTTTCATTTCTCCTATATACACGAGTCAGTCAACAGAAAAAGAGTGCAAATCGTACATTGTTCACTTTTACCGTGCACTTTACGATAACACCGGACTCACTAGGGAAACAGGACATCTTGATAGGACACAAGATCCAATACCTTCCCATGTGAGTTACTTCGTGAGTGTACATCTTTGGTATATTTATGCATTAAGCGCTCATGCTGGGGGATCGGGTATCCCTCAGTAGATTCCGTCCATTTTCAGGCCTGGGTTAACAGTAATCGAAGGGCCCTTGATTCGGTGACATTAAATAAAAAAAATCCTCTTGAATAAATAAGGAGAGTCGATTCCCCTAGCGTTCATGTCTTGAGCGAAAGTGAAAGGGCGTAAAACACCTCACGGCAGTTTAGTATCAAATGTTAAAATTATTCTTTACGTGAAAATATGTTAGGAGCAATGCAGGTTGTTGTGCTAAAAAATAAATATTCCATATTATCAAACGCCATATTCCTATTTCTTCTCGTTATTTATAAAGTTAACCGGCAAGTTTTGAAAGAGGCCCCTGTTGGAACTCTTCAGGAAATTATCTAGATAACATCTTTCACCTTCTCTTACATCAAAAAGGGGATGTTTGAAGTTGATAGGCAGTAAGTTTGACGAGACAAGCCAATACATAAATTATCGCAAAAAGAATCACCTTGACGAATTTGAACATTTAGCATAGCATAAAACCCGTCCATTTTTTAAACCAGAGAGCAAAAAGCTTGATCTCGTCCTAGAATTTGAAAGCTTATATCTATCTTACTATGAACACGGGTGGGAATCAAATCACAAAATATCAACAAGACTACTGTACAAAAAAAACGAATATGGCTGAAGAAATATACTGGCAATTAGTCTGACGTGGCGCTTTTTTATGACAAGAAACGATACTCTGTAGAGATGAAAATGGTCGATAGATGGTGGTACAGATGGCATAGATCGGAAGAGAGTGATTATGCACATACCCGTATTGGGCTACCGATCGCTCTTACATAGTTAAATATTCCTAATATAGGACTACTACATATATTATTGAGACAACACAGAAGTGATAACGTAATCCCCACACATAGCACTAGTAAATAGCTACCTGGAGAAACTTTACATGAGCTATGTTAAAACACCATTAAATATACGTTAAGAAATAAAATATTGTAATTAATTAGCTAATCTTGTCTGAAGAGCATGAGACCCTGGAGAAAATGATAATAATATTCAACATTAACGTGCGTAAGTATTTATTTAAATAGCATTCATAATTTACTCAATAATTACAATTGTATCACATCTATAAAAAATAAGTATAAATATATAATAAAACAGTATATATATGTTAATATCGTCATAATAATTATATATAATAATATATATATATATCTTTTTTTAACAATAAAAAAAAAAAGAAAATATCTAAATATCAATGTTGTCTATTTATTTTAACAAAAAGTACTATATATATAAGTAGACAAAGCTCTCTACAAATATACTATTCTTTATTATATTCGATATTAAATACATAAATTAAGTATATACATATAAAATATATAATATTTGCTCAAAATATATATAAACTAAGAAATCAAAGTAGCTTTTCAATCAATATATACACCTATATTATGATATATCTGATATTATTTAAGAATATAAATCATGGTTTTATGCAGAAAAATATTTCTGTAAAGAATTGTCAAGATGACTGCAGGAAAATACAGTGAAATTACTAAGTAAATTTGAAATCGAGGGACGACAATGAATAATTGGATTAAGAAATACAGTTACTAGAAATTATAATCTCTGCAAAATGTTATTTTATTTATTGTAATTTTATATTCAAAAATTGATCTTATATCTTCTAGGCACTTAGATAAAAAGGCACCCTGCTCAGTCGAGACTCCAAAGAATATTATCGTAACTTGAGAACATTCTAGACCAACCCGGCTTTTCGTTTTCAGGTTTCACATGTATAGACGGCAGATCTTTCCTCGGGAGCCCAAAGGGGCCAGACACCTTCTATGTGGTGCGTTAGACAAAAGCATCGAGAGAGAGAGGGAGAGGCGGAGGGGGAGAGAGTTAGACCTCTACAACTCTGAGTACGAGAGAGTGAAAAGGAAGAGAAGAAATGAGAAGAAGAAGATCGAGAGAGAGAGAGAGAAGAGAGTAGGATTTACTGTCGAAGCGCTAAGAGATATGAAAAAGATTTTGAATGTTATATATAATAGACTATTCTCTTTGAATTAATGTGTATAATGCTTAATCGTTTATTTATAGTGAATTCTGACGTAGGGTAATTGATAAGATTAATAGGTAATTCTTTCATTAGTACTAGGTTAATTTACTGTAATTAGAAATATTTTACATAGGAAAATCTCCTACACTCAATTAATAATATTAGTATATAGCGCTATATATTTGCGTCTGTTATTATTTACTAAGGGTAGTAATACGAAATTACTGTAGAATTCAACTTTATTTTTTAATTTTATTGAGCTCTCTAGACCGAGCAGAGAAGTACCTCTATACGGTCTATGAATTAAGGTACGAAGTAAAAAAATCTCGCTTTAATCCAAATTATCTATCACTGAATCATATATCACCATATACTACACCTATGAATGGTTGGGAAGAAGAAAACAATTTGTGATAATATATGATTGGTAAGAAGAAGAGAGTAGTTAGCGAGGGAAGATCAATATTTATATAGTTTTAAATAATTCAATAAAGGTTACCTTAAGTGAATAACTAAATTAAATACACCGTTATAAATATAAAAGTTATAAATTTATATTAGTAAAGTCATTATATATAATAAAAAAGTGGCAGATTTGTAAATAATAGTTTAATATTATATTAAGAAACTTTTAATAACTGTATGATAGACTAGTGGTAAAAGTAGGATTATGAGCATTATATATAGACGTTAAGTATATCCTGCGCGTCTAAAAGAAGAGTGATGACAGTATAATAAAAATGATGAGATTGCGTAATATCAAATAGGTAGGGTTATACAATAGTATATGATCAAGTTCGAGGGCAAAGCCACTACTTCTCGTTCCACCACACTAGGTATAAAAGAGAGAAAGACGATATCATATATTAAGGAAGTTGACAAAAAAATAGGAGGGGACAGTAATATGAGTTAGGAAGAAAAGGGTTCTAATTGGGTAATGCGCGCGCGGGACAAATCAGTAAAAGAGATATGAACGCAGACATGTTCGACATAAAAAAATCAGAGATCGGAGAATATTGATGGGGGTGGAAAACCGTAGAGCCACACCAGATATGCCATGCGTACTCCATACCATTACAAATACGAGAATCAGTAAAGTGATTATTTTATGATAAGATGCAAGGATAAATCTTTCGCAGAACGACTACTCGTTATGTCAAGCAGGAGAAGAGCGCCGAAGAGGAGCTCTTGCACGTGTCATCGTTCGTCAGGGGTCGGGTAAAGAATGTGTGACCTGACCTCAGATAAAATCATAGCAGGGCAAGGCGAGAGGTTAACCCAAGAAAAGATTGCACTGTATTGTTGCAATAAATATAATTAAAATTATGCTAAGAAAGAATAATTCTTTCTGTTACGGGTTTGAATATTTCTGATTTGTTGAATTGTATAACCTAAAAACAATAAATATGTTTTTAACAGGGGCGAGAAAAAAGACAGAGATGATATCGGATGGAAGACAGAATAATAAGAAAGAGAGGCAATAAGCTTGTAGAGGGGGAGGACGATATGTTCTTATCCTCAAGATGTTAGGAAAGACCTCCCCCGCGGAGGGAGATTGGACCCGTGTGGACGATTAACGGTCTGTCTTTCCAGTCTTTCGCGATTAATCCTTGGTATGGTTCTCCTGTAAGTTAAAAACAAAAAAAGAGCTAGTTTATGGTAAGAAGTGTGCAAAAAACCTTACAAGCACGTACTATTCTGCCTTTGAAATAACCATTGACATAGAAAAACTAATCTGACTTTACATTACATTGTTCGTGAGTTTATGTTCAAAATCGTATTATATATCCTCGTATGCTTCGGTTACTTCCTTATTAAAGGAGCGAATTCATATACCTAAATATATAGTTAGATAGTGATTCAATAATACAGTACGTCACTTGTATAGAACTAACAAAAAGTATTAAATACTAATATATATATATATATAATCACAGTTAATGGAGCTGCTCATGATACGACCAAAGTAACTTCCTCTGAAAACCAAATATAATAATCAGATGAGATTGGGATTATAATTAAAGTCCTATTAATATATAAATATATAATATATATAAAGTTAATTATCAAATTTTTTTTTTAAAATATTATCATATTTTAATGAAAATATTAGGAATAAGGATATAAGTCATAATATTAAAAAAATGACGTTGAGGACAATTTATGTTTAAACTAATCATGAAATGAGTAAACTTTTCCGAAATGCGGATCCGTAATATTCGTTCCTAACTTTTCTCCTCAGAATTTTAATAGCTTCGTTCATTAGTATTCAATCTATCGATATCCAAATATAATGTAATTATAATACTCTACTAATTAAAATAATCGATTAAATTTATTAATTATTTTAAATGCGATAATAAAAATTAAGAAGTAACACTGTACCACGAATACAATGTGGGTTTTTAGAAAAAATTTAATTTCAAGTTACTCTTTAGGAGAAAATATAATCACTCAAAAGTTTGTTTTTTTTTTAAAAATTTTTTATTATTTCATAATTCAAAAGAAGTGCAAAAATAAAAAAAATTAAAAAAGTGTTCTTTTTATAGTTGTCTTTACTGTTTAAAAATGAATTTGAAAATCCCTTAAAAATCTCCTAGATACATGATTAAACTGTTTTTCTAAACAGAGGTATAGGTCCTTTTTCGTGAAGCCAAAGCTCAACAACCGTAATACTGTCCGAGAGAGCGCACGCAAAGATCTCTTTCTTACAAAACAGAATCTGAAAAGATATTATCCTTTCTAATCTCTGTATTATATTGCAGGGTGGATTCACAACACAAAATGATAAATATGACAATGCGAATCTCTGGAGCGTAAATTCTGTAGTTGAAATGTGGAGTAACGCAAAAAGACATTTTTTTAATCTAGTGTTTATACCAAAAAGATTATGAGGGCTAAAAGATATATTAAGAAAACAACATAGCTACCTGGGAGGGATTGGGTTTTGTTGCTATATATGTCAAGAGCAGATTTAAATAAGCAAAGCCTAAATTAAATGTAATATTATACATATCCTTCTCAGAAAAACGGGACAAACCATCACGCGTTAAGCCTAATAAATTTTGTTTTTGTAGTTATTTGTCAAGAAATGAATTCTTATGTAGAAGAATATTATTCTAAAAATTTATTAAATTTATATAAACCAACGATCATATTTGTCTGGATATTATTAAATTACCGATGATATTTATTTGAAGTTAGTATTTGTCATTGGAATCTATGAGGAAAAATAAGTCTGAAAATAATAACAAATTTATTCTGTTTACATAACTTTATGGGTGAATATATAATTGACAATTTTCCTGAGATATTTTGAGAAGCCTAATGTGAGGAACCCGCAAATACATGTAATTCAATTTGTGGATACATAATGTATATTTACAATGGTATATGGGTCCTAGTAGTTTAGCTGGGTAAAATTCTTTTGAACTCCTTATAGGCGCCTTCATTATTCCCTACTGGCATACATAAGTACCTTTCGATGAATAAATTGCCGAGTGATTTGTTCTAAAACAATTAATCAAATACCTTGAAATTTTAATTTCTCTCAAAGAGCAGAGCACATTTGCCACTAAGCCTAGACTCATTTAACATCCTGAGATATCCACCCCCAATTGAGCAATTGTGCGTAATTATATGGAGACCTCATTTTTTTCATTCTCACTTATCCTTCTTCATGAAGCTTTATAGCTGTCCACAACGCACAGTGACAAGGTAGATCGGGACACCTTAACCTCCATTTGATAAATATACAAATTAATTTGGTTGGGCGTTTATTTGGCATAATATCTTTGGCGAATATCAATCGTAAAGTCGGTAAAAATTAAACCTGCGCCTTCAGTGTTGGTTAATCGGTTTTTTTTAAGGTCATGACCCCGGAGTCGTTGATGCATCAGGCAGGGGAGGCACCGCGTCGAACAAGGTTTGGTGTCCATAAGATCAAGACATGCCTATCGCTTTTAAACTCTCTCTCCGGGGATCAGCTAAGCCTTGCCTTCAGAAGGGTAAATAAAACATGAACGGGTCCGTTACCTTTCTTTTATATTTAAATGCTACTTAGAGTTATGAAGGATAGCCAATCGTGGTCTCTGAGCGGAACTACTCTGGAGTAACCATCTCAAGGGTCAGGGGTGGTCTCCAGAACCTCCTTCCACTTTGAGGCAGCCCATATCTGAAAAATGAATTTGAAATTTAACCTTATACTTTATTTATATTGAAGTGTGAAATATATTTATTTATTACTATAAAATTTATATAAAAGTACTTATGATAATTACAATAAAGTATACTAAATATTATAAGTATTAGTGCCATTTTGAATAAATTTACTAATACTATAATGGAATATATATAGCAGTCTAACCAAAATTCACACAAAATATATATATATCCTCTGGTGGGAAAGGCCAGGAGATCACATGGAATCTACCTGAGTTGGGAAGTCCAAATCAAAAAAAAGAGTTTGTTATTGGAAATGGAGTAATTAGGAAGAAGTATGGTCAAGATTTTGCCAAGGGTATACACTAAAGAATGAGCAAGATCAGAGTTGGGCATAGAAAAAGGAAATTATGTAGATTAACGTGCAGTAAGAGCTCTCCAAGGGAATTGGCATGCGATTAGAGAGTTTAAAAGAAGTGTCCTTTATAATCGGAATAGTAAAATGAGAGAAATGAAATATCGAAGATGAAAAAGAAATTGTAGAGGATTAGTGAGACTTGGAGAGTTAAATGCCGACATGCTTTCGATTCCAACTTTTTTTAAGAAAAATATCGAAGAATGATGTATATAACAATGTAATGAGCGATTAGTGAGACTTGGAGATTTAAATGCCGACATGCTTTCGATTCCAACTTTTTTTAAGAAGAGCTTTGTGAGTGGAACCAGTGGCCTTCCAATAGCGGTATCAATGCGATGTCAATCTTCCATACAAGAGAGCGCACGAGTCAACAGTGCATGGAACATGGGCGCGCTGAGTTGTCCAGAATCGCGCTTTAATGCCGGATTCCTAGTGAAAATTCAAACCTATAGGGGGTAAAGAAGTGTTGTCACCGTACCCAAGAAATCTATGGTATAATAGAAGAGGCCTAAAATGCCTTGCGAGAGGTGATAGACTTCTGGAGAGTTAATTGCCGACATGCTTTCGATTCCAACTTTTTTAAGAAGAGCTTTGTGAGTGGAATCATCTCAGATATACGATGTCAACTCCATACAAGACTTAGCAACGCTTCTATGCAGAGTAAGCAACTAGGGTAGTGTGAGAAGAAATTGTAGGGCAGAGAAGAGCAGAAGAACCATGACTCAAAGAAGGGAAAGAAGAAGATCACCAGTTGAGCATCTCTTAGAAAGCCATCTTTGCCATCAGAAATAAGGTTGTCGATATTTCCAAAACTTTTTCTTAAGGATAAAAAAAGGATTGATTCTGCAAGTATGTAAAGAATGGAGGAGGTCAAAGCGATAAGACGATGGCTAAAGGTTTGAAAGGATTCCCTCATTTTTGGCAGAGATTGAATGAAGACACGCTTTTGTCAGGAAAGGTGAGCCTAAATGAATAGACAGAGATTAAGCACTTTGCCAATAAAAGATGCAAGCTCTAAAGCACAGTTTTTAAGAAACACAGGAGGGAGAGAAACCATCACAACCAAATACCTTCTAATTGTTGAGCTCAAAGAGAGCATAAAAAAACATCCTTAGGACAAATTACAATATTAGGCATAAATGAGTTGGAGGTTGGTGGAGAAGAAGGATGGTGGTATGAAAAGAGATAAACACTATTTACTATTTTTTTTTAATTTTAAATATATAAATATAAAATATTATAATATATATATTATATATATTTTTAATTATATATTAATATATAATATAATATTATATTAATAATATATACATATATATAATTAAATTATAATTATTATATTTATATTATATATATATAATTATATAAATATCTTATAAGATATTAACTGATATATATATAATAATATTAATGTAATATATATATATTAATATATATATAATAATTAATTAATATATTAATAATATATATTATATATTAATAATATATAATATAATAATATATATAATGATATAATAAGGATTATTCTATCCTTCAATTTGTTTATGTAAAAGAAGGGTGGGGTGTTAATGTTAAGATCAAAAACGTCACACATCAAGGGGTCCTGGAAATCAGGATCAGAAATATTGTTAGAGAATTGCATAAAGCTACGTTTTTGGGTCCAATGAATTTTAAAAAGGAAAGATAAGACAATCACTTCTTGAGCTATTGAATGTATTTGGTAGGTTTTTCCTCCTATTTACTTTCATATAAAGTGTCATAGAAATATTAAAAATATAAGTTTCATTATCGAGATTCTCATCGGAGAAACTAACAACTTTAAGATCCGTTTCGAAAAATGCACAAAGAATATAAATGGGGAGATAAATAAAGGAGGAATATATTTCAATAATGTTGATATAATGGTTTATCTGTTAGACGTTACATGGATAAGCTCTGATAGAGAGAGAGAGAGAGCAGAGAGATGAGGAGAGAGAGAGGAGATGAGAGAGAGCAAGAGGCAAGTAACAGGAAGCAAAGTAAAACTCAATGTATACGTATCTTATGTCGATAAGGTAAAGAATTGACTGTAAAACTTCGTTATTAAATGGCAATACTTTCACATTGCTACCCGCATTTAAAAAAATATTAGAATAATAAATAAAAATAAAAGTAATTATGTCATTATATTTCAATAAATAGCTAAGATTTGACTTATTTATTGTTATTGAGGTATGACTAGTTAATATTGGTATATTACGTAGGAGTAGTCAGTTACTCGTTCCACAGTTGTGTGATATTTTTTTTTTTGTTTTTTTTGGGGGGGGGGGGGTTGTAGGGTGGAGGCTGAAGTTAAAATGCAATTGCAAATTTAAGTGGGTTACCTTATAATCATAACAAATCTACACAATAAATTAAATACAACATATATATGAGGGCTTGACGGCACAGACCACGCCTTAACTCGGGATAGCCGTGTCATGAAAATAAAGGCGTATCTCTTAAAAATACGACCGTTATCTCATTTTTCGCCTTATCTATCCGTGATTGAATAAATGGTAGCAACGAA
This sequence comes from Trachelipus rathkii, assembly GCA_015478945.1. Lineage (NCBI taxonomy): Eukaryota > Metazoa > Arthropoda > Malacostraca > Isopoda > Trachelipodidae > Trachelipus > Trachelipus rathkii. The sequence goes on from JABUQX010131923.1 coordinate 27,681, forward strand.
CTATAATACTTACAATTTTTTGGAATCAGCACGACAGAATTACACTTAATTAGCATTTGAAAATCAATATAAACTACTATAAACAAAATAAAAAATATAAAAAAATGAATTATCACAAGTATAAGTTTATATTTAAAAAAAAAAAGTTGAAATATAAATAAGTTAAGAATTAAGTATATTATATTTAATAACTTATTTTTTAATATAATTATATTATAATAAATAACCATGCCAAATACTCTTTAATCAGTTTGTTGGAAAATTAACTAAATATACTTAAATCTTGGTTTGATTTAAAACTTAATTTTCCAACCTGATATATCTATATAAATATATATCCGAGCCTGGGTGCGGCGAAGCGGGCTGACTGACGCAGAGATGGCAGTAATCCGATGGTACTCCCGGTACCTTATTTTTTGAAGTGCGCCTGCGCCTAATGGCCGCCGGACCTTAGTGGCGGCCGTCCGAGGCGGCCTATTAAACGAGCACGCCCTGTGCTATTAGGCCTACGTATTGCACCTAAGCGCCTCACTCTCATCGCCGTATATTTTTGTCACACTAATCCCCCCTTCCGAGGAGGGCTTCCCGAAATCCCCCGCTTTTGGTATTTGGGGGTGTCCGCGGGGGTTATTTCCGGCCCCCTCCCCACCCTATACGGGGTTAATGGGAAGTCCCCTATTTATCCGTCTTTGGCGACTACTGTGGGTCACTCTTCTATTTCTATCTATATTCTCTCTCTATATCTTTTATTTTTATTCTTTTACATCAAGCGCCTATGCCGTGCTCTATGCGCCTGCGAACCTTTAATTCGCTAGTCCAAGGTGTGTTGTTTGCCAATCTTGTGAAATTTACTTGTTGCCAAAGTAATCTTGTAGTTGAACGCGATACAATAAAACAGCATCCGTCTATTTTATAATTGAAAATAAAGTAGACGTAGGCACGAGATTTTACACTTTTATAACCTCATACACAGAAACACTCTTCTTGTTTTAAACAAACACATATTTGATACTTGTTGATGATAGATGTACTTTAATTGTTTGCAAGAAGAGAACGACATATATGTTCGAATAAATTATTTCTAATACCGGATATCTCATTCCATAATCAAGCTCTGTCTATTTTTCATCTTCTTTGGAATTGCACACTTTCAATACATTTTGTACATTTGGTTTATTTTGATCTTCAATCTACCCTATAACCTATCACGAGTAATCTCCTTCAAAAACCTGTGCTTAACCCTAAGGCTGAGTATTTCATTTTAGAAGATACTATATGACGGCTAGAAGGAAAGGCTGGGCATATTATAATATACATAAACGAGACGCTGAAGAAGTTGAAAAATTTTCAGAGACAATATTTAAGATAATAATATAAGATATTTAAATATGTTTTTTTTTCATAAGTAATTTCTTTACTTTAAATACCATAATATTCTCTACTATAATTATATATAATAATATATCTTATTTATTTTTATTTTTTTGATTTTATTGTTACCTGTTGCTTTTATTCTGCATTAAAAAGGAGGCCAGGGAAAACTGGAAATGGAAATTCTTCTTATTTTACTGCATTTCTTATTTCGTGGAGAATTATGAATAGGATATAGATAGATATATATATTATGCGTAACTTTTACTAAATACTAAATAATTAATTAATGTATAAATACTTTGAAATATAAAGTTTGTTTTTTAAAAAGACATTTATGAGGATATAGTTTAGAATTTTATATTATTATTTTTACGGGGGGTAAAGTTTTTTTTTGGGAGGTTTATTTTTTTTTTTTTTCTAAATGAAAAATATGGATGTAGAAAAAAAGATTTTATACTCCATTCTCTTTCCTCATAGGATGTATTATTAATATAAGCGAAATTTAATTTGATGTTGATTTTTATTTATGAGATTATTTTTCTTGGTGGCGTAAATATAAGTGTGTAGTATTATTAAAGAAAAATTTTAAATACAGAATGAAATGATAAAATTTATATATGTTTAATATATGACATATTTGTGGTAAAATTAAAGTTTTAGAAAATGGTAAATTATAATGAAGAGTTGGTAAATTTAATAATTAATTAGATCATAAAGTTTCAAAGTGTGAATGATGGATACACTCTCTTCAATCCTAGAGATTAAAATACAAAGTTGAGTGAAGTTGTTAGAATTTTAAGCGAGAAAAACTTAAATGTTAAATTATAAATTTCTTCTAGAGGAACAATGATTAAATAT
>JABUQX010131925.1:0-27246 GCA_015478945.1 Trachelipus rathkii
ACCCTCACACACACACACACACACACACACACACATCCACACACACACACCACCACCACACACACCACACACACATTTTATTATTACATATATATATATTATATATATATATATATATATTATTATTATATATATATATATATATATATTATTATTATTACATATATATATATATATATATATATATATATACATTATATATGTGTGTGTGTGTGTGTGTGTAAGTGTGTGTGTGTGTGTGGTGTGTAATCTAATATATGATGTTTAATCTTTCACTGCAACAAAGATTTTTTTTATTCCATTTTGGTTTAATGTAAAGCAGTATTTTTTTTTGGTCAAATCTCTAATTTAGCATAATAGCAACAAAACGTATTTCTAAGAAATTCATCAACATGAAATCATTCATCTTTACCCTTTGAAAGTCCATATATATATATATATTATATTATTATTATATATATATATATATATATATTATTATATATTATATATATATATATATACATATGGTTATTACATATACATATTTGTGTATGTAGGTGTGTGTGTGGTGTGTGGGCTTGGATATTTATGTGCGTGCGTGCATGTGAGTTAATAAGGATCAAAAAGATTTAAAAAAACAATTATAATAAATTTATTAAAACAAGAAAGATCTTTATTTAAAAAAAGAAAAAATGGAGAATTCAGGAAGTGAAACCATCATCATAAGAATGAAAGTAGTCCATTGGTTTGCTAGACCTGAAAATAATAATAATAATAATAATAATAATAATAATAATAATAATAATAATAATAATAATAATAATAATAATAATAATAATAATAATAATACAATATACAATACACAATAGCAATAACACCATGATAACAATGATAATAATAATAAATAATAACAATAATAATAAATGATAATAATAATAATAATAACAATAACAATAATAATAATAATAATAATAATAATAATAATAATAATAATAATAATAATAATAATAATAATAATAATAATAATAATAATAATAATAATAATAATAATAATAATAATAATAATAAAATAATAATTACTAAAATATAAAAATAAAGATACAATAACTGGCAATAATAACAACGATAATAATAATAATACTTTAATGTCAATTTTAATGAAAACATACAATTGGAATATATCCTTCTCATTACTGACCTTCATCACCACCATCCACCATGCCTTCCACCTCTTCCTCCGCCACCATGATGCCATCCTCCATGTCCTCCATAACCTCTACCTCCTCCGCCATGATGCCAGCCTCCATGTCCTCCAAAACCTCTACCTCCTCCGCCATGATGCCATCCTCCATGTCCTCCAAAACCTCCACCTCCACCATGATGCCATCCTCTATGTCCTGGAGAGGGAACAGCAAATGTGAGAGCGATGGAGCAGAGTCCGATCAAAGCGAAAAGGATCTGAAACAAATGAATAGAATGTTAAACAATTTTGTTGAATAATTTTAAGAAAAAGTTTTTAATAATAGCAAGCAGCTTCGGGTTCAGGCTTGTATATGGGCGAGCTGAACTCGCCAAATGTGTTTCCTACGTTGTTGTTTAATCACCTTACGAAAGACTGGAATTCAAATTTGAGCGTAATATGATAATAAAGAATAATAATAATAATAATAAAATAATAATAATAATAATAATAATAATAATAATAATAATAATAATAATAATAATAATAATAATAATAATAATAATAATAATAATAATAATAATAATAATAATAATAATAATAATAAGTAATAATAATAATAAATAATAATAGTAACAACAATAACAACAACAATAACAACAATAACAATAACAACAGCAATAACAATAACAATAACAATAACAATAAATAAATAAATAATAACAACAATACCAACAATAACAACAATCAACAACAACAACAACAACAACAACAACGACAACAAATTCCATTTGAACTATTTAAAATATAAATAACATATACATACACACATACATACATACATACACATTATCATACGTACATAGATACATTCTATAACTGAAAAATGTGAATGCAAGAAAGTTTCTTCAGAAGAACAGCAGGGCAGAGTTTATCTTTAAGTGAAGAATCGTTACAATAATTCACTACTCAATATTAGATTTGCAAGTAATCTTTGTATTTCAATTACATTACATACATATATATATATATATATATATATATATATATATATATATATATATATATATATATATATATATATATATTTATATATATATATATATATATATATATATGAGAGAGAGAGAGTGAGAGATATATATATATATATATATAGAGAGAGGAGAGAGAGAGAGAGAGAGAGAGAGAGTGAGAGAGACATGAACGATGATGGTTAATGGAGTGAGTGATGAATCAATCCACGATGTAAGGAAGTAATTTACGAACTGTTTTTTTTTTTTAATATTTTATTTTCTCCTTTCTTTATATTTTTCTAAAGTATTCAAGTTTTAAAATATTTTTTTTTTAAATAATTAATATTTGTTTTATTTTAATACTAATATTAATAATTCTGATATTTGGATTAAAGATTTTTTGTTAGAAAATAAAACAATAATAATTGCCTTTTATTTAAACCTATTTTATTTAAAAAAATAAATTGTTTTTTGTGTTAAAAATGAATTTATAAAGTTACTTAAAATAATAATAATAATAATAATAATAATAATAATAATAATAATAATAATAATAATAATAATAATAATAATAATAATAATAATAATAATAATAATAATAATAATAATAATAATAATACTATAGTATTCGTTATATCTTTCAATAATAACAATGTCAATAACGATGTTCGTTAATAATAAACAAAAAAAAGTATAATGTACTACAAAAATAATCATCATCAATAACAATACTAATAATAATAATAATAATAATAATAATAATAATAATAACAATAATAACAACAACAACAACAACAACAATAACTAATAATAATAATAATAATAATAATAATAATAATAATAATAATAATAATAATAATAATAATAATAATAATAATTTCAATACCAATAACACAATATCCATAATCGATATAATAATAATAAAGAATAACCACAAAAACAATGACAAAAAAATAATAAAATAAAAAATTTAGAAAAAAAAAATCATTATATTCTATTCGATACATATCCCCTCAAGTATTCCACATGAGAGACCCCTGAATTCCGCGATGGATCGTTTTTGTCCCTTGTGATCCTCAAACTGGTCGGACTTTCCGTCGTACTACTTAAAGAATGTGTGGAATTTAGAGGAAGTAAATACATTCCAGACCCCACAGGTACAAAATCATAGCTTTGGAATCTGAATAGTAATCGTGACAAAAGTTTCGGGAAATCGGTCTGTCTTGGTGGAAATTGAATCGTAGTCTAAATCGAACTTTAGTTTGAAGGTATTCTGAAAACGATATCAAAATTGTAGTTATATATTTCTATGTCACGTGATATTAATATTTGGATTGGAACTGCACGATCCAAAAGATTTTGAATTGGATCTGGAATCGCAACCGAATTTCTTGAATTGTCCTGAATCACTTATTCTAAATATAGATTCTTATGTAAGTTAAAATTACAAAATAAATAAATAAATTAAAATAATCAATATACAGATTTAATCAAGGGTCAAGAATCTAAATTAAGTGAGCTTTAAATTATGTCGAATGAATTTATTAATATGCAAAAAATATGATTATCAATAGCATACGTTTATCAAAATGTGAGCATTTATCAAAAACACATTTCACAAAACGGAAACTGATATTGAAACTATACCAAGATTCTTTACTGCTTTAAAAGAAACACTCATCGAAATGTGAAGATGTATTTCACAAAATGGAAATAGCTATCAGTGAAATATTCTTAATATGCAAACAGTTTCAAAAATGGAAACCGTTATCACAGGAAACATTCCCTCTGATGTAAATGCAAATGCAAATGATTATTAAAGAATCATTTTCAACATTTAAAAAAAAAGTTGAAAAAATTTAAGATTCAGAGTTCTGTTCTACCTAATTCATTTTTTAGCCTTTTAATTAATGGTCTTTCTTTAACTTCATCTAATATCTACTCTCACGTTTCCTAATCCACCAAGCTTTCGCTACAGAAGCTTGCTAAGTATTAACATGGTATCCCTCTCCGAGAGAATAAAATACATAGGAATATTAGCAATGGAACTTTTTGAAAAAATGGACATAAATTATGAAAACGGTTTCCCCACATAGCTGGTGTCGCTATGTTGATGATATATTTGCTATTCTCCCCACGAATGTTGATCCCTAACTATTTCATGATAATATTAATAATTATAAACCTGTCTATTAAATTTACTTTAGAGAGGTTGGTTAACAATAAATTAGCTTTCCTTGATATATTGATAATCATCATTATAATAAATGATTGATAAATAAAAATTTAATAAAAAAAATTGCAATATTAGGAAATTTTGGAGGGTGGGCAATTCTGTCTTTCATACTGTACTTACAATACATACACAATAAAGAATTTCCTCATTAAAGTTTTATTATGATAAAGACTACATGAATAAGATCAGTTGTTCATTTTTTGAAACAAATGATTTTTATGACAATATAGCTTTAGTAGAGAAATTTGGGTTCGAAACCGTAATAAAATGTTCGAGGTTTAGATCGTTCATTTTTGTCAAAACCATAAAAGTGCAATAGATTAAAAAATATAAGCTACATAACTGAACATATATGAAGAATTTATTATATATCATTATTGTAATTAGGTTGCTAATTATAACATTTTATTGTTTATATCTATAGTATAACCAAGATAATAAGAGATAACAGTCTTAATTCACTGATTTATGGGACTTCGAGTAAGCCAAATTTTTGTGATCGATATTATTATGAGTCGCATGTATTTTGAATCAGAAAAAAGACGAAATAGTCACTGCAACACTATTGTTTTTTAGTAACAAAAATGAAGGTTCATAATACACTTTACAGGTATTATTTATTAAATTATTTTATTATATTGATGGTAGTGTTTTTATTTAAGGAGTCTATTTTATTTAGATAAATATTTTGATATTTATAGTTTATTTATTACTAATTAATATTTTTATTTATTATTATTTTATATATAAATTAATTACTTATATTGTAATATTAATACAATTGATTATTATTTTTAATATTAAGTTATTTATTGTCACTAGTTTCAGTTATTTATTATTATTTTTGTCAATGCATTATTAATTATTTGATTAATATTATTAATGATATTATTTTCACTCATATTATTTATCAAATATTATTTCAGTTATATAGATTATTATCGACGAGTATTACATTAGTAATCAATATATTATTCATTTTTATATATATTATATTACATTATATATATTTATTTAACAATTATATTATATATTATTATTATTATATTATATCTATTATATGTTTTATATTATTATTATTATTTTATATATTACATGTATAATATTTATTGATAAGTAGATTTCAACAAATCAAAAAATACGGTGATTAATTATTATTATTTATCAGTTGTTTATTATTTAATATTATTATTTAACAGTGTAATTATCACTTAGCGTAAGTTTTTATTGTTTCAATGTATAGTCTAAAGGAGGTTATTGAAAACTTGATCATGCTAAGTACTCAATGTGGGTTCATTATCTTGTAGTTAGCGTCATTCATATTTTTCTCTGGCTTGTTTTTTAATAGTTATACGTGCTCTTTTAATAATTCTTGGGGCAGATGTTATTATACTATTATTTATTCCAGTGTTAAGGATAAACAATTATGTTTATTCTAAGAATGTAAAATATATTGTTTTTTTACCTGATAATTTATTTTATTATTATTATTAGATTAAAGATTGTTTCCAATCTCTTGGATTTATCGTTGTTACCATTTAATTTAATTATTAAATAAATAATTATTAGTTTTTGTTCAGAATTATATCACGATTGAGTTTTATCATATAATTGGGAAGATACTACTTCATAAAATTAATATTTTATATACTTCAATAATATTAATTATTAATTATTATTTAATTCTATATATTTATATTAATTATATAATATTATTAATATTATTATATACTAATTATTATCAGCTAATTACAATATTTGCAATTTCCATGGATTTTATTTATCTGTATTATTAGATCACTTTATATATATACTAAAATATAAAATTTCTATATATTTATGCTATTATAATATGTTATTATATTATTCTTATTATTATTATATAATTTTTTTATATAAGTGATTTAATTACTTATATTAAGAATTACTATTATAAATTTTGTTAATTATTTTATCTTATTACATTATTATTTATTTTATTAAAGTTGCATGTATTAACCGTTTAAATTAATATATATAAAATCTTACATTTAAATATTATATAACTGTGTTTAAAATATATATAAATATTATTTAATTTAGGGCATATCAAACTCTAATTTGTAAATATTAATCATTTAAAAAAATATTTATTAAAAATTATTCACTATTATGATAATCGTTGAATACTTATTTACTGGCCGTTAATTTAATTCCGGAGATAATATTTAATTTTTATTTTTATTAATTTTATATTTATTTATTATTATTACTATTATTTTTTGAATAAAAAAATATGTTCTTTAAGATTAATTTCATTTTAATATACTTATAATTTATTATGTATATTATTTTTATATTCATTTAATTTATATTAATTATTATTATTAATTATTATATAATATATTATATATATATTTATTATATTTTATATCCTTATAATTAGTATTAAATTAATTTTGATTATTGAAATTGTCGTTCCCTTATTTATTCTCTTTTATAGAATTAAAATATTTTTTTTAAAGGGTAATTTTATATAAATATTATGTGCTTCTATTAACTTCCTTATACTACAAAGGTCCTAAAATTGCCCTATTTTCCCAGCAAAATTAAAAGGAGGAGATAGAGAGATAGAGGTGGGAGAATATCGGGTAGAGAGAGGAGGATCTAGTGGATATGAGATATTTATAGTGATTTTAGATGGTGAGAGAAGGTGTAGACATGAAGTAGATTTGAGAGTGTGTAGATTTAGTGATGATAGATAGAGTGAGTGTGATTAAAATATGCATTGCGGAGAGAATGCACGTAGTAGAGACACAATGACAGTATAAGAGTTCGAAGAGAGAGAGACGAAAAATGCAAAATATCATAGTTAAGGCAAATATTCATTTTATAGACCTTCTTAAAACTCACACATCAATTTTAAATCCATTTCATATAATCCAATTAGTATTTAAAATTGACATAAATTAGATATGAGCTTATACAAAAGAGACGTCTCTCTCTCCGACTTCAGTTTCGCTAATCTTTTGTCTCTCAGAAGCTCTGAGAATTGCTTGCCGACTCACTATTATAAGACCTTATTTATTATGACATAATTCGGATTACACTGCTATTTAACGATTTTATATATATAAATTTATTTGATCATATAATATAGTCTCTAGCGTTTTTGGTATTCTAAATAAACAATTTGTTCATTGTTTTTTTATAAAAAAAGAAAGAATCCAAAGTCGTAATCAACACAGTTATACTCAACTTTCTCTCTGCTTCGTTGGTTCTTTCTTTCTCTTTTGTTTTTTCTCTTTTCGTTTCATTACTTTATTATTATTTTCAATATTATTAATATATATTATTCACTATATAAAGTTAATTCTATAATTACTTTTTGGTTTAGTATTTAGTATACAAAATTAAAAAAAATATTATAGCAGCTTATAATATATACAATTGTATGGTAATTATGATATATATAGTATATAAAGATTATATATATACAATATTATATATATATAAAACAGTTAAATTTCCATATCAAAGGTGAAATATACGTTAAACCCAAAATAGGTATTATTTTTAGTGCTAGGCTTAATATATGCATGCGCATATAAGTTAATATATTTAATTTAATATAAATTAAAATAATAATATTATATATATATTTATATATAATATATAATATATATGTATATAAATAGTATATAGTTTATTTACTATTATATAAAATATATATATATATAATATAATATGATATATATATATACATTACGAATGAAATAAATATAGATATAAATAATAGTATTAATAATATTATGATAATATATATAATAGATATATAATTATATATATATATATATATATAATTAATATAATTATATAAATATATATATATAGTAATAAAGATATATAATAATTATAAGTATAGATATAACTTAAGTGTATAATATATATATATATATAATAATAATAAATATTATTATATATATAATAGTTATATAAAATATATATAAATACTATATATATATATAATAAGTAATTAATAAGAGATATATATATATATAAATATTTATATATAATATATAGTATATAGAATATAATATAAATATAAATAATAATACTATATTGTTATATATATATATTATAGATAAAAATATAAATATATATATTAAAAATACATATATATAATATAAGATAATATATTAATATATATAATAATATAGATAAATATATTAAATATATATATAATATATATATTAAGGGTGGGTAGCGGGATAGGGGTGATTTTTTTATCACCGCGGATGGGCGAGCGGAAGTTAAAATACTATCCGCGTGATTGCGGATGCGGATAGCAAATAAGTTTAGCCACAGGAACTTCATATATATAGTAAATAATATATTATATATATTATATATATATATAATAATAATATATATTTTAATATCAATATTAATAAGTTAATATATACGTATATATGTAATACTATATATATATATTATAATAGTAATATATATAACTATAATATATATATATCCCTGTTACCAAAGTGCAGGACTCTTGGACCTAACTCTTTTGCACCCCACAAACCCTCTTTTCCCAAGCCTCCACCCATTTGAAAAAGGTTATATATTAATGCTTTAAATTAATAAAATCTCAAATTATGTGTCAAAAACCAAGCTTCTGAGCCCTTTTAGTGAAGAGTTTGCTATCTCTTTTCGTCGTAAATGAATCTGCATCACTGAAAGACGCACTACTAACATCTCTGAAGGCATGCTAAGAATCCTAACGACTTCCTCAAATGCGTGGAACTTTGTACAATATCATTCCACAAGACCAGGGGATCTATCTGATTCCAAGATTTTTCTCTTTGATATCCTTCGATCAATGTATAGAGTGTCTTTGACACTTCTGAAAGACTGCTTCATCGCGCGCAATATAGAAGGCCAAAAAAACGTTAATTTGGATCACAATGATTCGCTACATATGGGTAATTGCTTTCTTCTGTGATCTTTGCTTTATTAGGTGTGATATTTGCTTTTGCAGCATCAATCACCTAGGCATACTAAACTAATTTAACCCTCTTATTTAAACACGCGTGGCAGAAATATGGTTATACTAGATTTAAAAAAGTGCTATGTACATTGCTGATCGTTTTTGGCAGAGTTTGAAATCTATTATCTAACTCTTCAGCACGAGTGCTTCTGTCATCTTTGAAAGTCCTGCTTTAATATATATCTAATATATAATTATATATATACTATTATATTAATAATATTTATTATTAGAATATATATATATATATACTATATATATATATTATATATATAATAATATATAATATATACATATTAATATATATAATATATATATTATATTATACATACTATAATATTAAAAATATAATATTATAATAATATATATGATATATATAGATATATATAAATATATTAGAATATATAATATATATATATTTAGGTAGTGGCACATCACGTTCTCATAATTCATGATGAATACTATCCTCGCTATCCAAAAAAATAATGCTGATGCGTTGAGGATGCGATAGTAAAATGATGGCGGATACCGCATATGGATGCTGATCTGCGTTATCCCTACAACCTCTAATAATATAATATATAAATATTAAAAATATATATATATTATATATATATATATTAATATAATATGTATATATAATATATCTAATAATAATATAATATATATATTATATATATATTAATATATACTATATTTATAAAGACATAATATATAAGTATAATATATAATAATAATATATATATATACAAATAATGCTACTAGGAGTTATAGTACTAATAGCTATATTATAGGGTTTAGAGTACGCCAGAGATGCCTACTAAATATATAGGCGGAGTATTTATGTAGGTATAACCTATTATATGCAAAGATGACAGTAACTAACATATTATATATAATATATATAGTTTTATCATATAATTAATAGTATATAATATATAAATATACTATAGAGTTATATATATAATATATAATAGTATATATATATTATGAGATATATAAAATATAATAATAAAATTATGATAATGTTAGTTATATATATTAATTATATATAATATGTATATATAGTATATATATAAATATATATATATATAATATATATATAATATAAGTAATTAATATATATAATAATATATAGTAATATATATATATATTATATATAAAATATTATATATGATTTTAAAAAAAATATATTATACTATATAAAATATATAAATATATAAGATATTGAAATTTCGTAAATAAAAATAATAATAATAATAGCACGAATGCAATAATAATAAATAATTAATTATAAGTTAAAATATAAGTGATCATATAAGTAATAATAACAAAGATAAAGATGAATAACAATAAGAAATAATAAGAATAATATAACAATAAAATAATAAATAATAAAAAAAATAAAAAATAACATAATAGTAAATAAAATAAAAAATAATAATATAATAATAACAATAATATAAAAAATCATAAATAATAAGATAAATAATATAATAAAAGAATAAATCAATGTAATCATCATCACATAAAATAAAATAATTTATATACTAATAATTTAAATAAAATAATAAAAATAATAATATAATTAAAAAGAATAAAATAAAATTTTAACTAAATTAACAATGTAATAAAAATAATAATAATAAAATAGAATAATAATATATAACATATTATTATATATTATTAAAATTTGGGGGAATGCGGCTCGAATATATCGTATAATTTGTGAAAACAAAAAATGATAATGAGGCAGTACATAGTAATTTAATTTTCTTTCTTTATTTTACTGAAATAAATAATACTACAAAAAAAAACATAAAAAATTGGAAAAAAATCAGCTTGCATACACACTTTAATTGCTAGTATACTATACTATTATAATAGTATATATATATATATATATTATATATTATATATATGATATAAGTATATATATATATACAGTAGCTATATTATAAATAATATATATATATAATATGATATATAATTATATATGGCCTGGATCGTAATAACCCCCCCCCCCCCAAATTACTAATATACTTCCAGGTTTAATTTTAATCTTAATGCAAGCAATACTTTCATTAGCATCGAGAATAACATTCGCACATACCTGAAAAAAAATATCATAAAAAAATATAAATTTTACTAACCTAACCTAACTAACCTAACTAACTAACAACCTAACCTAACCTAACTAACTACTAACCTAACCTAATCCTTCCTAACTTAACCTAACTCTAAACCTACCTCCACCAAACCAACCTAACCGTAGGCTTAACTAACCTACAAACCTATATAGGCTAAAAACTAACCTAACCAAACCTGAAACCTAAAAAGTCAAAAATAATCTACTAACCTAAACATAACTACAAATCTAACGTAACAATCAAAATAATGTACAGAACCTAATACCTAACATAATCCGATACGTAACATAAAAAGTAACCTAAACCTAAGCTAACAAGAAAAAAAAGTAACAAACGACCTCTCCGTCTCTCTTTCTCTCTTCCTCTCTCTCTCTCCTCGTCGTCTTCTCTCTCTCTCTTCTCTCTTCTCTCTCTCTCTCTCTCATCTCTCTCGTCTCTCTCTCTCTCTCTCTATCATAATTATAAATAATATTATAATAGATATAATATTATATATAGTATATATTAGATATATAGTATATAATAATAATATATAAATATATATAAATTATAAATTAATAGATATATATAAAGACTATCATTTTTACCAGATATATATAAATATAACACAATGTATTTGCTAAATATTTTAAATTTGCATATAATATATATATCTATAAATTATATAATATATATAATAGTGATACATAAATAATATATATATATAATATATACTATATATAGTATATTATATATATATAATATATATATGTATATATTATAGTAAATATATATATATAAATATAATCTTTTAATATATATATATATATATATAAAATATATATATAATTTGAAATATACTAAATGAAAAAAAAGTAGATGCATAAGTAGAGTTTTATATAGACATATTTTTATATATATATATATAATATATATATATATATATATATATATATATATTTATAAATATAATAATAAAATTATTACCTATCTAGAAATGAAAAAGTAAATTTTATGAAATTTTCGTTTTTGGTCAGCGGAAGAATTTTTAAAATGTTATTTTGGAAATTCTTTATATTTACGATAAGTTGATATCGTAATTAATTCGATTTTCCAATATAATCGTATCACATCTCAAACTTTACAAATAACACCCGAATACGTTAACTACTACTACACTATACTACTACACACTCTACTACTTATTACACTACTACTACTGCACAACTATTGGAAAATATAAAACTTAACGTTTTTTATTCAAGAAGAGAACTTTTCAGTCTTTTTCTGTATCATTTAGAAATAATAAAAAAAAAAAATCTTTATTTTGAAAATCGAAAAAGAATGTAAACTTTGATGTTCCTTAAAACATAAGTATAGCTTGGTCAAGTTTTCTTAAACAAATCAAGACCTTTGCAATGATTTTCCATAGAAAATCTACCTCTTTCTTATTTTCTTTTTTTCTTCATTTCTGTCATTATCAAAATGAATAAAACAAGCTCTTTAAACATTGGCAAAGAATCTTGGGAATCCAATCTAAGCGAGTTCTAAAACTTATTTAAGTTCTTATTTCGTAATCCTCTTCTAGAATAATTCAGAAGAAAACTTTCATGAAAGTCATGAAGACCATGTTATTATTGCGTCGCATATAAAAGAATATTTACAAAGTGCAGTAAGTAATATCATAAATAATATTATATATAAATTTATATATATATATATATATATATGATTAATACTTATATACTATATAAAATTAAATCCCTGTCCTTTCCACAGATTGGGTGAGGTATCGCTATGCACAGAAACAGAACAGTATAAAAATAGACGCAAGTCGAAAGAAAGCCCACCCTAGTCCCCTGTCTTAATGAAGCATCACTCTTCAAAAGTACACCTCTTGGTTCACGGTACTTACGAGAATCGCTCACTGTGTGCATCTTCGCAATACAGAGGGTAAGACCCAACACCATACCGTCCCTCAGAAAACTCCGCCCTCACGCTTATTATGACATACTTTATGGGTTGCCTTCTGTCACATCTCTTCCCAGTACATTAGTCTTACTGACACAATTTCATTTTCTTCCACAGATGGCCTTGTCCACCTACCTCACCTACCTCGAGCTTCTCAAGCAGAATAATCATATGAATTCTATCACCCACACACTTCATCAATTGGATGATTTGTTAGACAAAATCGCTACCATATCTCTGTAGCTACATCAACGTGTATCAGAATTGCAAACTGCCCTCTCTCCCCTTCTCATCTTTCCTCCCAAGCCATACACATTTCACACCACACCCACTCATTCACCGTTTCCTCATCTTTGTTTCAGTCACAGCGACACAAATAAAATTTGTCCTTCAAATACATCCAACTCCTCTTTCTCTGCCAAAAAATTTATTTCTCTGACTTCTCCTCCCCGTAGTGTGAAAGAGTTTTCGCCGAAAGATAGAAGATTCGCTTACGAGATCAAGACTCTTCTCCACCAAGGCATGCCATAACATCCGCAAAAGATAAGTTCGTATGGCCACCAACGTAACTTACACCGCCCTTAGTCCTCTACAACACGCAGGGCATACGATGTGGACAATTCTCTTCTCCCCCACACATAGGATTAACTGATAGAAAGTCTGTAAATGTTAATAATAAATACAACTTAATAAACAATATATAATCTATATATATAATATATATTATATATTTTATATATATAGTATTAATATATATACAATATATAATATAATATATATATATATATATAATATATCTATATATATATAATATATGGATCTTAATTATTGTGAAAGAAGTAACCGGTCAATTTTTGGACAACTTACGTTTCGATTAAATTGGCACAGCCGCGCCGTAGCGACAAGTTTGACAATCAAGGGAGACTCAGTGTTCATTTCAAGAAATTTGGATTTGCTTTATTTTTTGTAAAATTCCCTTCTACAAAGTTCCATGTAAATGAAACTACGATATATGTCTGAAAGAATGTATATCATAATCGAAATATCCGCCCCACAACCTAGATAAAGAAATTTTGAAAACACAACTCATGCTATGCACCAAAAAAAAAAAAAAAAAAAAAAAAAACAAAGCTTTGAAATTAAAAAAAACTTGGATCAAAAAAATGTCTCAATGCGGGACGCCCTTGGACCACATTCGCGCGACTCTATATGTCTGAAATAAAACAAAATCTCAAAGTAAATAAACTTCAACCCTTCTTTACTGAGATACGTTGATAACACTGTGTCATTTTTAAGATCATACACAGTCATTCAAAATTCTTTATGCACTCAAACTTCAAACTCAATAGCAATTAAAATTCAAATGAGTGATATCATTTTACAGGTCGTTTAAGACTTTAATTGACATTCATACGTAAGAGCCTACCGTGCCTCACTCGGTAGAGCGACAGAATCGCATGGCAAGGCGCGTTCGATCCTATGCGGATCTAGTAATATTTACTAGAGACATCCCTTCTAATATATGGCTATCGCCGTGAGGTGTGAACTTTATTATTAAAAAAAAAAAAAAAGAAAAAAAAAAAAGGACCACAAATCGATACACCAAATTTAAGGAGATATCTATCGTTAAAAAACTGATAAGGAGTCTATATGAATAATCATACACACCTCTCGCCTATAAAAATATTAATAGAAACACTTGTACACAGAGCCCTACAGAAAAACAGCTAATTGGGATCTCTTTGGCTAAAGAAATAAAGATATGAAAGCACTAATTAAATAATTGTTTCCTCAATATGTATTAGTCTTCGTTAAAAACCATAAACCATATTGGCACGACCCTAAAGACAACCAAGGGCCGGCGCGAGACCGTAAGACGCGGAACAGGCGACCGCCTAGTCGCCCCAACGAACCTGAGGCGCCTGAGCGTAGTCCTCTTGGCATTTATGCAACCACGTTGTAAATGCTTGTTTGTTTACGCTAATTTAGCACTTTTTTTTCTTTTTTTTAAAGAGTTCAAATTATTCCATTTAAGCGCCAAAATGAAGTTATGTCCCCCTACAAAAAAAAAACACCGAAAAAAAAAATTCCCCCTAAATTTTTAAAAAAAATTTTGCCCCTTCCGCCCCCCAAATTCACTTTGCATTGTTTAGAAAAAAAAACAAAAAAAATGGTAAAGAAACGTTGTCGTTGTTTAGCTCTTTAAATATTTATTAAAGCTATTTTCATATTTTTTAAAAAAGTGCTGATATGTTTATGTGATGGTAACAATAAGATAACTATCAGTAATAAATTGAATTTAAATAATAAATTGTGTGTGAAAAAAAACATGTAAAATATATTTCCTAATAGTGAGTGGTTGAATCGGCTACACTATAGTATTGATTTAGGGTTGGTTTGAATGTTGTAGAGGAGGGGGGACTCAATAGTTTTGCTAAGCGCCAAAATCTTTTGCTCCGGCCCTGAGACAACATAATATAACTGATATTTATTACACAAAGGCGAAGTGGTTGGTTTCAGTAGAATGAAAACGGAGTTACAATGGAAAATTATTTTAAAGGGAAACATTTTTAAAGAAAAAAATGAAACAATCACTATTAGAAGCTATCAGCCAACAAAATAATTCCTGCTTTTGTGCTCTGCTGTATGCCATCTCTGGCGATGTTAACAACTTCGTGTACAATCTATTGCACAGAGAGGGAGTGTAACGCCACTTACCTGGTTATCTCCGAACAACGACTTCGCAGCGTATGTTGCATTAACAATATAACAAGTATGATACAACACCATATGCATCAGTCAAGACGAAACATAAATACGAACATTAACAGCGAACAGTAAATTTACTTAAAATTTTGAATAAATAGGGAATTTCTGATTGGCTGGCGGAGTCCCTTCTTATATGAAAAATAGAGCCGACATTATTATGGAAAAGTAAGGAAATGTTCATTCCTTACATTTTTAGCTTAGAAAAAGAAAAACAAACCAATCTAAATTATAACTTCACATTTCTTTTTTGAATATTAACTTTTCAATGTTTTGTTAGTTTCTAGTCTGTTCGCAATAATTGTATTATTTTATTTACTTGCCCTCCTTATGAAATTAAGTGTGGATGGGGAAAATCTCCAAGGTGACTGGAACGAAAGCTTGACGTTTCAGAAGCCAATTAAATTGTTTAATTCCAAACGAATTGTCCAGCATAAAGTAAAAATTACGAAAATTTAGGAGTTCGAAATTGGGTCTACCCCTCCCAAAAAATTATATCAGGAAAGAGAAGATCGTCATTGCCAAAGTGAGAGAAATTAACAGCTGCAGCACAATCAAAGGTAAAGGTGGTAAAATATTATATATAATAGTACAATAATATAAGAAAAAGTATTATATTATAGTATATTATCATTGTTATTATTATTATTATTATTTATTATTATACTGTTATTGTATGTTATTGTTATTGGTTATTGTATTTAATACTATTTTCGGCAACTTTTTTCCATTTAAAGGAATATCTTATAAAACTATGTTATTATACTTATTATTATTATTATATTATATTATTATTATATTCATTATTATTATTATTATTATATTATTATTTATTAATATACTATTATTCATTATTATATTAGAGTTCAGACAATATTATGTCATACATTTAATTTTCTAAGCATTTATACTAAGTTTTAGAGATTTTGCTGTAGATATTAGAGGTGAACACTTGAATAACTTGAATTCAGATTCAAACTCACAGATAATCTACTCTTTTCAAAACTTCTGTCAAGTCTTCAACAATTAATAAACTATTATATTATATTATATATATATTATATATATAAGTTATATATATAATATATAGATTTCTTCTAGCTGCCCTCTTCTATAATATATTGTATAAGAATATCATTAAAAGGTCCCAATCCCTTAACGATTGGTAATTAAATAAATCGTTGTTTAAACAAATTCAAAGGGTAAATTATTATGAATTGAAATTATTCATATAATTAAAATATAAAAAATTTGATGGTTTGTAGAAATAATACTTCTCCTGAGAAATTCAACAATCTTTCTGCTCCCCTACTTCAACCTTTTTGTATTTGTAAATTAAAATCTCTAACTCCAAATTGCCTCTTCTCTCTCTCCCTTGTAATCTCTGTCGTAATACTGCTCGTCTCTAACTTCGCTAAAACGAACTATTTCTCAACCTATCCTTCTAATTTCCATTCTAATGTTCAACTATCCTCCTTCAACTTATCAAATGTTCATCTGATACCTCTGCAAGCTTAAGGCTATATTACTGCCTCCAGTGCTTCTTCAAACCGTGCGTTGACTTGCATACTGCCTAGAAAACTGTGTCCTCCCCCTATCAACTTCAACCTTTCCTCCTGGTGAAAAAGTGCATTCATACCAGCAATATCTGAAGAATGTCAACAATCAAATATCGTCATATAGCTTTTAAAACCTCCTTTCTCCTAAAGTTTTCGAATCTTTCTAAAACCAGATGATTGAAAACCAATGAATCTATCTATCTCTGATTGCAGTATGGCTTCTGTAAGCACAATTCGTCATAATTTCTTTAATTCCTTCTCCGGAGTCAACTTTTGGTCCGCTGTTCTTTCCGATTTCGGTATTTTTTATGGGCGCTAGACAATCAAAGGCTTTCAATAGAACTCTTGGCACATATCGCTATTTAATTCCTTTTGTCCTAGTCTTTCTCATATTGTATTGAGATTGCCACTTTTTCTTAAAATCTATCTATAAGTTGTTTTCTCAGAATTCTGTGCTATCCGACTATTTTATTTTTCTATTTCCATCATGACTACCTGTTTGCTTCTGTCTCCTCTCCAACCTAGTCTGATACCTACACGAGTCATTATTCGTCCAAATTGAAAAACGGACTCATTCAACAGGAAAAAAAATGATGAGGACGGTAGTTTGAGCAAAAATCTCTATCTTTCTCGTACTTAAGTTGTGTCTAAAGAAAAAAGTTTTTCTAACTCCACAATAACTCAGCTTCAACATCTATCTAATGCATAATCCCTCCGAACACTATAATTATCCCTTGAAAAACACACCTAACTTTCTTCTGTTAAAATTATCATCCTTGATATTTCCTTTTCTCGTGATCTTATAGAAGGATCCTATTATGTTCTTTAAACATGGTGGTTTCTAGAAATGGTGTTCCAAGGGCTCCTCAAACTCTCACCTAATCCTTTGCTGGCTCTGCATACGGGCGCTGTAGCCCTTGTAATAAGATGAATTAACACATCTGGTGGTTCCACACATCATCGTTGAGCTCTGAAAATGTAGTCTAGGCTAGGGGTTTTGACGACTCCTAACGCTCACATCTTTCTAGCTGTCACGTTGAACCATACTCCCTCTTATCTATCGATATTGCAATTATATTGAATCATAGCTCTTTAATTTAAAACCTCGACATGTGCTATATGGAGTCGAAGAAAAACATTCCTCAAATTGTCTATCTCGCATATTTTTGTCGATACTGTACGTAACTAGTGAGTTGCATTCAATAACCTCACAAGCCTAACGTAGTTCCATAACCTCGGAAATTTACTATCAACAAACGGTGTAAATAATAAGATTAATGTAGGTTAGGTTAGGGTTAGGTTATGCTTTAGTTAGGTGTTAGGTTAGGTTTGTAGGGCTTTAAGGTTAGGTTAGTTAGGTTAGGTAGTTAGGTTAGGTAGGGTTAGTTGTTATTATTGGTTAGTTAAGGTAGTTAGGTTAGGTTAGGTTAGGCTTAGTTAACTAGTACCCTTCGTATCACAGTACCGTAATCTCAAATATACGTCTCATCTTTATTGTCCAATTCCGCCCCAGGCTAACTGCAGCTCAATCCTTACATGTACTGCAGTAGTAAATCGGAATGGAACACAGTCCATTTATCTATTTTTCCAACTGATTTGCACAATTTTAAGCGCTGCTATCGGAGCATGTCAAGGCTTAATTGGCCCTGGTTTAATTCCAAAAACCCCCCGATGAATCTTGTCGCCAAATGGAGGATAATATATTAATTATATCATATAATATATATATATCAATATACTATAATATATATATATAATATATATATATATATATATATATAGATATATATATATATAAATTAATATAATAGATATATATTATATAATATGAATATATATATATATATAATATATATATATATAGTATATATATTTATATGATAATATATATATAATATATATATATATATATATATATATATATATATATATAATATTTATATCATTCAAAAATTTTTTCTATATTACACAAGCTTTTAAAATCAATAACTTAATAATTACTAAAAAATAATAAATGATAAATGGTACTATTAATTTGTAGTATATAAAAAGTTGGGAAAGGAGAAACTGTTAAAGAAAAGAAATTCTCCCCATCAAATATAACTTGCAACTAATACCTTAAAAATTTCTATTTCAAAACTAATTAAAAGGTATCGTTTAAAATATTGCTATCAATTTTGATGTTATGAGATTTTTAAAAACAAGTTTTGAATGTTAATCCTCCTCTTTAATTGACTATCTAAATCCAATTGGATGTATTACCTAATATATATTTCATTTAGCAAATTTTGGTAAGTAGAAATTCTTAGAAATAGCAAATAAAGAAAGAAAAAACAAAAAAAAACAATGGTTATCTTAGTTGGTTTAACCCCCCCCCCCCCAAAAAAAAAACATGTTGATAACAAAACACAACTCTGTTAAAGCACATTCATTAGCAATGTAAATAAAAAAAAATCCATTTATAAAATCTTTTTTTTTTATACGACTTTTTCTTCTAATTTACAAATTCCTTTTTTCTCAATATAGTATATATTATAAGACAAACAAATGCTGAAAAGAAAATAGCTCAACTAATTACAAATATCAACTTAGGAAAAGTAAAACTCTGCCCAACAACTTCCAATTTCATACTCATATACTGCCACCCAAACTAGTTTATTATTATTAATATGTTATTATTATATATTATTATGTTATTAATTATATTATTAATAATTACTATTATTATATATAATTATTATTAATATATATTATATTATTATATTATATTATTATATTATGGATATGTAACATACCACGATTGGAGGAGGAGGAATTTCAACCGGTTTCTCCTAAGGTCGCATCGAAAGATATAAAACATCACCTCAAAAAAGTGAGTCAATACACCAACCCTATCCATGTAAGCGCATAAACTACCACTACTACCTACTACTACTAATAATAACACGTACTACTACTACTCCACGTCACACTACACTAACTGACCACTACTTCTACTACTACACCTACTACTTAACTTATTGAGGTTAATGCTAAAAGAGCATGCTGTGTAAGCGCAGATTAGCTCGGAAAAACTATTTAATATCTCACGAACTAATAACTAACATATATTATTCTTTAATAAAGGATTATATACTATCAAATATTAAGAGTAAATATCCATCCTTTTCTTAATAAAAAAATAACACAATTAACTAATTAACTAACTTTGTGTATATTTTACCAAACATTTTTATATATATATATATATAAATATATAATTTATATATTATATCATATTATATCATAATATACTAATAAATAAATATATCACTAATATATATAATAATATATAAAATATTAATATATATAATATTATATATACTATATATAAATAGTATATATATATATATATATATCTATATATATATATAATATATATATATATATTATATATATATATATATATTATATCTATATATAAATATATATATTTTATATTATAATATATATAATATGTAGAGTATATTTGATATATATATATACATATATATTACTATATAATAATATATGGTATATATAATTATATATAGTACTATATACTATATATTATAGTATATATAATTATATATATATATATAAATATATAATATATAATATTATTAGTTGATATATATATATAATTAATAAGTATAAATATGATATATATATATATATATATATATACATATATAATATATATTAATAGATATAACTATATATACGTTAAGTATATATTAAAGTGTATACTATATATTATATATATAATATAATATATAATAATATATATTATAATATAATCATATATAATTTATATATATATACTATATATATATACTATATAATATAAATATATATATATATATATATATATATATATATATATATATATTAATATATATATCTACTATATATAATATATAAGTAATACATATATATATATAGAATTATATAATATATAAATATATATGATATATATACTATATATCAATTTATATATATATTATATATATTAATATATATAATAGTATAGGTGGAAAACTGGAAGAGCGAGATCGACAGCAGAAATGTTGCAAAGCAATGTTGCAAATGTCGCAAAGCAACATTTGCAACGATTGGTTTCACACAAAGCTGACGTGTAAGGTTAGGGTTTTATAAGGTCGGCGAGACTCGAGTTTTAGGTCTGACAGACGCGTTTCGGAGTTTAGGCATCCCAAAAGGGCGTCCCCAAAGGGGGCTTTTTGTTCCTAGAAGGTTTTAAAAATAACGATAGATCATTTTTGATGGTTCCATCCGATTTATCGGATCGATTACCCCTAAAATTCGATTTTAAATCGACTTTCACGTGGCCCTGGTTGGCATTTAGCACTGAAAATGATACTCGAAAGAATAATTACTATCATTAACATTCGATTAATCGCTGTAAGTTATGGAAACCCTACTTGGCCGACCAGCCCTTTTTCGGCTTAGGAAGGAATACAGGTACGCCTCAAACTTGGTATATTTATTGTGTAAATGATAGCCCGATCACACGCGAGTTTGGTGACCCTAGGTCACCCCTAAGGGGGGTGTTGCCCCCTACGTCAAGTCAGAAGTTCGTCCTGAAAACCATTTGGCTAACGTATCGGTCATCCAAGTTGGAATTGAGTTATATATACGCAATCTCGTCGGGACACGAGATTACGTTTCCCTGCGTCCCACCTGTGGGGGACGCGCCTCCCACTAAAAAAATTGAAACACATGATCGCTAGAAACCTGAAATTTGGAGATAGAATAGAGAGTCGAGTCTGAGTTGGGAGTCGGAGTTGGATTCGGGATCGGAGTCCATGAACCCCCCGGAGGGGGTCCCGTTGAAAAAAAGAAAAGAAGAAATGCATGGAAATGCAAAACAAGGAAGAAGAGAGAAAGGAAAATGAGAGGAGAAAGGGAAGGAAGATAGAATCAGGAAGGCGAAGGAGTAGAGAAGGATTCCAGCAGTTGGTATGGCACGGTGATGGAGCCGGTGAGGTGCCGAGTTAATAAATTTTTTTGTAATGATATATAATATGGTCCTTATATTAGTTATCGAGTCTGTAGATTTAGAAAATAATGGTTCAGAACCCTCAAAAAAAAAAATAAATAAATAATAACATACAATAAATAATAACTAAATACAATATAATATAAATTCTTAACTTTTTAGTATATAACTTTAAAAATTTGCACGTTTACATACCCTAAAGCATAATCACTAAATCAAAACACTAGCCACCCTCCCTCCTGACCATTGTGATCTTTGATCTTATGATTAAGTCAAATTTTTACTATAAATTGTCATGTTTCTTACATACCTCAATTCAGTAAATCACTAAATCAAACCTCTATCCACCCACCCTCCTGACCAAGTTGTGATCTATTGATCTGTGATTCTATTGATCTATTGATCTAGTTATTCAAGTCATATACTAAAATTGTCATGTTTACATGCCCTAAATCAAGTAAATCACTTAAATCAAAACCACTCTCGCAACCACCCTCCTGAACATTGTATTCTATTGGATCTATTTGCTCTATGATCTATGATCTACTTGATAGAGTAAATTCTTACTAAAATTGTCAGTTTTACATACCCTAAGCAGTAAATCCACTAAATCAAACAC
This sequence comes from Trachelipus rathkii, assembly GCA_015478945.1. Taxonomy (NCBI): domain Eukaryota; kingdom Metazoa; phylum Arthropoda; class Malacostraca; order Isopoda; family Trachelipodidae; genus Trachelipus; species Trachelipus rathkii. The sequence goes on from JABUQX010131925.1 coordinate 23,526, forward strand.
TATCCCACCACCATCCATCCACCCGTGTGATCTATATGCTACTGATCTACTTGATCTATTGATCTATTGACCTATGATTAAGGTCAAATTTTTTACTAAAATGTCAATGTTTACATACCCTAAATCAGTAACTCACTGAAAGTCAAACCACTAATCCAACCACCCTCCCACTGACCATATGATCTATGATCTATTGATTCATTGATCTATTAATCTTATGATTAAGGTCAAATTTTTCCCTAAAATTGTCATTTTACATATGCGCTGAAATCAAGTAAATCACTAATAAACCACCTGTTCAACCACCCTCCTACCAGTAAGTCATCTGACATTGATTCAATTCACATTTTCGAGTATCATTGGAAAAACATAACAAAATCAAGTTCTTTTATACACTGATCAACATATATGCTAACGGAACAAAGTTTTCACACTAATACAGCCAACATAGTACCTGAACTAAAAATATATAATGTACAACGACAAACCTAACATACCTTAAGCACGAATTAAAACTGCTAACATAACAAAGTTCCATCACTTAGTCAACAGAAATAACTACATAGCAATACCAAAACGTAACCTACTCACTACTTTTCCCTCCCTGCAACTTTAACATATCAATGTAGATCGTTTACATTAAACAATAGTAACATTTATCAAAGATTTTATTTACATAACTAAACTATTGTAATGAACTAAGAATAAATGGCACACACACACACACACACAACCACACACTACACCCACAACACACACACACACACACACACACACACACACCACCACACCACACCACACACAACACACACACCACACGACACACCCACACACACACACCCACAACACACACACACACACACACCCACACACCACACACACACACAGCACACACATGTGCACACACACAACACACACACACCGCACACACACACAGAGGAATATACGCTAGCATTCAAAAGTACCATTAAAAATAAAAATACAAAAAAATTAAAAAAATAAACAAAATAAACAGAAAATAATCAAAAATAAAATTTCAAAAGAAAATTAAAAAATTAAAAAATATTAAAAAAAAATAAAAAATAAAAAATAAAAAAAATAAACAAGTATACAAATGCAAAATAAACTTACAAAATGAAATTAAAAATTATAAAAATTAAAAAATTAAAAAATTAAAACAATAGAAACATAAACAAAGTAAATGCAATCAAAATAATCAAATGAAGAACATCTTAGATTAGACCTCGGCACAACATCCATCGGCTTCGCCCACGTTAAGAAGGAGAAATGCAAAATAAAATACAAAAACAATTAAAAAATTAAAAAATAAAAATAAAAATTTAAAAATAACTAAAAAAAAAAAATACACAAATATACACATCCAAAAACAATAAAACTTACAAAAAAATTAAAATAAAAAAATTAAAAAAATTAAAAATAAACATAAATAAACATAAACAAACTAAAAGGATAAAACAATTGAAGTTTAACGATATAATAGATAAGTCTGAAAATCAAAAAAATTAAAAACTAAAAGACAAAAAAAAATTTACAGAAGTATATAAAGCAAATAAAACTACAAAAGATATTTTAAAAATTAAAAAAAATAAAGAAATAAAAATTAAAAAAAAAAAAAATAACAAGTATAATGCAAAATAACTAAATACCACATCCAAAACCACAAATAAAATTAAAACATAAAAAAAAAAAAATAAAAAAATTAATCAAAGTAAAATGAAAAATAAAATTACTTAAAAAAAAATTTAAAATAGAAAAATTAAAAAATAAAAAATTAAAATAAATAAAGGTTTAAACACAAAGTATAAAGAATGTAGAGTCTTACAAAAGAATTTAAAAAATAAAAAAATAAACATATTAAGCAAATTAAATAAAAACATATTAAAATAACAAATAAAAATCAAAATAAAACTTAACAAAAAAAAAAAAAAATATTAGAAAAAATAAATTGAAATAAAAAAAAAAACAAAAATAAAATATCATATAAAAAAAAAATAAAAAATAATTTTAAACAAAAAAAAAAAAAAAAATTAAAAAAATAAAAGTTAATTCAAAAAAATGAAAATGTAAAAACAAAAAATATAAAAAATAGTACACAATATATATGTTCAACTTAGGAAAAAAATATATTATTAACGGTTATAAAAAGACAAATGAATTGCCAATAAAATGACAGTCCTCAACTATTTAAAAATGTTATCCTGCAAGATCAATGCAACTTGACGAATGTACATGTTAGAAAAACAATTATGTAACAGTAATATATGATTTACTTAAACGATAGTAACATTTAGTCAAAGATTATATTCCAACCCTAACTATTTGTACGATGCCTATAGAATTAAATTACACACCACACACAACACACACACACAAACACATCACCTGCACACACACACACACACACATTGTCCACACACACCACACCGCACCACCAAATTCTCATTACCTCGTCAAACTACATAATCCCCAGACGATAAATGCACAAGATAACAACAGTTTATACCAGAGAATAACATAAAATAAAAATTTATCCACATAACATAAAATCAGTTCTTGAATAAAAATCACAGTAAAACGTATATTTATGATTAAAGCAAAATAGTAATCTATTTAATCAACCAACCCATTACCCTGCATCCCTACCCATGCCAACCCCCTATGTACTATCGACCTATGGATTCAGTCATATTCGGAGTATCATTTTTGGATCAGCAACAGGTAAGACGTATTATTAAACAAAATCTCCCTTTTCATCACCCTCCCAGATAAGATACCAACACACATCCCCTGGGAAAAAAAAAAAAACCTTAATCAATCTGACACTATCTTCATCAGAACAAGTCAAATCGCCGAGTATCAACTCCATTGAACATGAATACAGTAGACACTTAGCAAAATCTCGGGCCAACCTACATACTCACAAAACACTTGAACCTAGGCTCACATTTTGCTAAACACATCCTCGTAGGTAACACAGTAAATATCTTCCAAACACATGACTTCTCTAACCAATGGCAGTTTCTAATTCACCCGCATAGTAAATTATTTAACATTAACGTACCTAACTTACGAGTAAACAGGGTTCATTAACCAAGAGTATCTAAGCAACACATCACCTCCCGAGAAAAACCCAAGGGTTATGAGCCATTGAAAGGGTGTGAATCCTGAGAGGGGGGATCCCCCCGAAGGGTTGTAAGCGGCATTACCCCTCCGTAGGAGGTAAGGCCTCACCCTTCGGCGAGGCCAAAACCACGCCTTACACCCCTTCGGGTAACCCCTCTCAGGATTCACACCCTTCATGCTCATCCCTGGGTTTCTCCGGAGGTGATGTGTTTCTTAAGATACTCTTGGTTAAGAAACCGTTACTCGTAATTAGGTACGGTTATGTTAAACATACATGACCGGTGACTTACACACTGCTTTTGAAGAAATGATGATTTTGTAGATATTACTGTGTTACCTGACGATGATTGTTAGAAAACTGAGCTAGGTTAAGTTTTTGATACATGTCAGTATGCCCGAAATTTTGCTAATGTCTACCGTTTCTTCCCATATATCAAAGTACGTATAACTCGAGACGATGACACTTTGAGAAGACTATGTCAATCATACTGGTTCAAGAATGTATCTTGATAGATTCTCACTTTGAAAAGCCTTTTGTTAGATAATACGTCTTCCCTGTCTGTATCCAACATATACT
>JABUQX010131926.1:0-10895 GCA_015478945.1 Trachelipus rathkii
ATTTTTCATATATATATATGTATATATATATATATATATATATATATATATATATATATATATTTATATATATATGTATATATATATATATATATATATATATATATATATATATATATATATATATATATATATATATATATATATATATATATATATATATAAATATATATATTTATATATATATATATATATATATATATATATATATATATATATATATATATATATATATATATATATATATATATATATATATATATATATATATATATATATATATATATATAAATATATATATATATATATATATATATATATATATATATATATATATATATATATATATATATACATATGTATATATATAGATATATATATATATATATACATATATATTACTTTAGTTTAAGAACTTTCGTAATTTTTTTATTATCATTGGGTATAATATTTAAGTATTTAAATTATTTTAAATAAAGGGGAAATACTGCTATTTATGACCTGATTAAACAACAATTAATAAATTTTTATGAAATAAATAAAGAATTAGGTAATATTCAAATTTTAAATTTTTCGTCTGCAAAATACAATGGTGAGTGAGTATATAATTACTTGTCTAAACTTAGGTTCCTTTTTGTTAAAGAATTTTCTTTAGAGGATCCGGAAAATTCAGTAAAATTATATGAATAATTAATTTTTACGTTACCTGAAAAAGTACGAAAATTGGTAACGGTTAAAAATTTAGAAATGAGGAGTGTTTTTAATATAAAAATGACTTTGCAAAATTATTTAATTTCACTCAAAACTAGAAATGAAATTTCAGGTGCTGAAAATCAACAACCTTATATTTATTTTGAAGATGAAAAAGTAAAGCCAATTCAGAAGATTTTAAGTCCTAGAATAAGTTTGCGTCAGAAAAATCAGAAGAACGATGGTCCATGTAAATGTTGTGGGAAGAACGGTCACACAGAAGAAAACTGTTACAAGAAGAATAGACGTAGCTTCAAATGTGGTTCGGAAACTAATTTTCTTAAAGACTGTGTTAACGCTAAAATACCTACTACCGAAAACCAGACAAAGAAAAAGAGTGATTCAGAAAAAAATGGGAAAAGTGAGAAAATAATCTGTCAATACTATGATAAAATTGGTCACAAGGCAAAGAAATGCTGGATCGTGAATCCAAATTTGAGACCCCAGAAGAAAGAACAAGAAACAGAAATTACATGGAAAACTTCGGAAAACTAAAAGCACCCAAGATAGATTGTGAGGTTATTTTGAGTACTCGGATTCCTTTCAAAAATTTAAGGGATTAAATAAAGGATAAAGAAATCCTCACCAATGAAATAAATGAGAAGGAAAGCTTCCCCAAGGAACCCGAACCTTCTTCTGCGTATCCGATACTTTCTGAATCAGAAACACCGGAAACTTCAGAAACTCATCAAGATGAAAGGGAAGAAAGACCCACAGATTCTTCCGAAGTAGTAACTGAGAGGGAAGTACAAAGTTTTGTATGTGAGGACAACTCTTCATTAGAGATACTCAAATCTGGTAAGTTAAATATAATCCCGGTTCAGATGCAAGCTTTTGAATGTTTTGCGGTTTTAGATTCCAGATCCACAAATAACTACATTTCATCTCGACTTGTGGAAAAAATGTTTAATAGTACCAAACAAGATGAAACTGTATATTTAGAGTTTAGTATAGCAAATATCATATTTAGTGATGGTTTATAAATTTGTCAACTTCCCTTGAATACGTTCTTTTTTTAAGAGAAAGGTATTTTGTAAATAATAAAATTGTTTTTGATATTTATAACAATAAATTCATTTACCATGGTGATGCTGTTATTTATTATGAAATCTACTTTAACGAAGCGATGTGTAGGAGAGTTATTCACCAAGTTAGTTGTGCCTTAGAAGAAGAAATACCCAAGGGTAGTAAGAAGAATATTGTTCGCCTTAGAGTGATTAACGATAATATAGAATTTGAGGAAGACGATGAATTCTTGTTTGAGCCAATAAATAAAAATATTCTTTTCGTTCCTGGCATAGTAAATGAAAAATGCTTTGAAGTTTAAACTCTTACCGTCGGAGGACTTGTATCACGAAACTCATGAAGGACTAATAGTTGGAGTAATAAGTTAAGTGCTATCTTCCCAAGAATGCAAAGATGATTTTTTTAGGACAGTTTATGAGCTTTGTAGATGTACAGGCAGGAGTCGCTGAAACTTTCAATTTAAATAAAGATGAACTTAGTAAGTTGGACAGTATCCCCGAAAGTTGGAGTTAAGAAGATTTTTAGCGGGAAATAAATCTAGCTCACCTAAAGAATCCTGAAGAAGAAAAGGAACTTAGACAGTTGTTACAAAACTGTTCCTCTCTTTTCACCATTAATGACAAGTTAAAGCAACCTGCTTCATTAACAAAATTTAAAATTGATTTATTACCTGGAGTTACTCCTGTTATCAAAAACCTAAACATTTTAACCCAGTAGTCACAGAAGCTATACATAAGGAAATAGAAAAATAATAGAAAGCAACATAATCAAAAAAGCAAACTCTGCCTGGAATAGTCCTCTGGTACCTATATTTAAGTCTGATTCATCTTTACGACTGGAGGTCGACTACAGAAAAGTGAATAAATTAATGAATAGCGATTCATTTTCAATACCCAATTTGCAAGATACTACATATAGTTTACAAGGCATGAAGATATTTAGCCAAATAGATTTATGTAGAGCCTATTATCAAATGGAGCTGGATGAGGACTCGAGAGATATTACAAGCTTTTCAGCACCCGGGTTAGGTTCATTTAGGTTTAGAAGATTGAGTTTCGGACTAAAGACAGATCCCTCTTGTTTTCAAAGAGAAATGGAAGCCATGTTAGAAGAGTTTTTGAACCACCAAGTGGAACCTGACAAAGAAAAAAAACAGAGGACAGTAAATTTTCTTTAATAAGAAAGTCTCTGAATAGTAAGTTTAAAAATTCACCACCAGTTAATGTTTATCTTGATGATATTCTATGTATAACTAAAGACTTTAAGAATAACTTAGAATTGCTCAACAAAGTATTAGGAAGATTAGAAGAAAGAGGTCTAAAAGCAAAGTTAAAAAAGAACTCTTGGGCGAGAAATAAGATTCAGTACTTAGGACACGTAATTTCAGACGCAGGAATAAGAAAAAGAAAGAATATTTTGATAACGTAAACAATTTTAAGGTGGAAAATATAAAAACTGTTGGCGATCTACATTCATTTTTGGGACTAACACTTTGGTAACTTAAATTTATGAAAGTAGCAGCAGTGATTTTCAAACCTCTTACACGATTAATTTGTTCAAATAAAAGGCCCGTAATAGATTGAAAACAATCTAACTTAAAAGAATCTTTCCGTTAACTGAAGATCCTGGCACTAAATGATAATTCATTATCTTTTCCAGATTATAGTAGTCAACAAAAAATGATAGTCTCAACAGATGCTTCTTTGGAAGGTACTGGAGCGGAATTAATACAGTATCAACCCGGTGAACAAGGAGAGTATATTCCTAAAACCATTGCCCTCGCTATTACGGCGTTCACCAATGCCCAGAAGAATTATAGCACCATTGAAAAAGAGTTAGCCGCCATCAGATGGGCTCTTAAAACATTTAAACCTTTCCTTTTGGGTATCCCATTTATACTTCGGACGGATCATCAGCCATTGAAATATTTGTATTCCATGAAGAATGCTGACTCTTGGTTGGCTAGAACCTTAACGGATCTTCAAGAATTTGATTTTGAAATTGAATATCTACCTGGTAAAGAAAACATCATTGCTGATGGGTTTAGTAGGAATGTGGTGAATTCTCATTTAATTGTAAGTGAACATTTTGAAGGGGATTTCAATTTGATTTATTCTCCTGAAGGAGGTCCAAATTGTTTAATAGAATGTCTTTACTATCAGATCATGAGAGACGAAAAATTAAAGAATATATGGAGAGAAAAAAATTCATCTGAAAAAGTAAGTGAAAAGAAGGAATTTTATTCATTTTAAAGATTATTAACGGTAAATGAACTATTAAGGGCCCCAAAAGAAATATAAAATTGAAGCTAGAAAAAAGATTATTAAAAGTATGGTTGACTTGGAAATAGCTCCCACTTTTAACTTTTTAAATGCTTTCAGTAAAATATTTAAGTGTGTCATTAAGTTTGGTTCAGAAAACATTCCTGATGAAATTTGATGTGTGTAATTCTGATATGGATCCACCAGAGTCAGTATTTTATTTGCATTCTTTATCTGGTGGGCATGTACAACTTATTCAACCTAATGAGGAAGAAAATTGTAAAAAAAATTTAGAGCATCGATTGGTTCCATTTGTGCAAGCTAAATTTGAAGAGCAATATGACATAGAATTAAAACCCCTTTTTAGTGATAACCCCACTTTTAAAAATAATACTCCCGAGTTAAGTTTTATTACAGATATAGAGAGAAATAAAGAGCAAATAGTTTACCGTTTTGCCGATGAGGAAAACTTGCAAGTGCAAGAATTCACTGAAGACGGAAGAAATGATTGTGAAATGAATTGTAACCATGTACACACCAGAAATTCAAAAACTACGATACTGATTGATAAATACCAATTCTGTGGAATCTTAGATACAGCATCATCTGTGAATTTATTTACTAGTTCAGTTCGGCATTTACCTACTTACAGAAGAAAGTAGGAAAGGAAAAGATGGCACTTCCACATCCCGTAAGTATGGTTGGTTTTAATGGAAGTAAATGGTTAAATGAATATGCAATTTAGATTTAAAAATTGACGAAGAAGTACTTAAAAACGTTTTTTCGCATTAATTCATGACCATGTATTTGGAAAACATTCCAATTTTTGTTTGATTATAGACATCAATGCTCTTGAACAATTAAAAACAAAACCAGATTATAACATTTTTTTCATTTTTGTGGGTAAGTCTATTTTTCCGTTCTTAAACAATTCATTTAGTATTAGAAGCCATTGTGGAGAATTTTATGCTAATTGTTACAATGACGTTTCAGATGAAATATTGGATGGAAAAACTGTTAGAAAAGAAAAAAGTACACATGCACTAAGAACCCTTAAATCCTGCATCAGTGAAGAATTACCTGTTTCGAGATTGATCTTGAAGTTGAAAAAATTTTATCATGGAATAACATTATAGGATGAAATCCTCTATTTCCAAAACCAGCATAAAACTCAGGTACCAATATTATCATTTCCTTTTATGACAAATTTTGTATTATATATTCATAATAATACGACACACATAGGAAGGGACAAGTTATTTCAAATAATAAGTCAGCATTTGTTCCATCCTGATTTACGAAAAGTTGTTAGAGATGTTTCATTAACATGTCCAGCTTGTCAGTTAAATAAAATAAAAAATTGGAAAGAACATTATCCTATTCTCAAAATTCAAACTACTGAGCCATATTAAATTGTTGTTATAGATTTGTTACAAGTGTCTTCCTCAATATCCAGTAATATGTATTTACTTATCGTTATAGATCATTTCAGCAAATTTCTTTATGCCACTCCACTAAGAAATAAGAAATCTGTTACAGTGGCTGAATATTCTAAGAAAGTACTTCCAACTTTACTGGCAGTACCCAAGGCGATACTTAGTGACCGAGGATTAGAATTCTCGGGCAAATTTGAGGAACTCTTATCTCAGTATGGGATTAAACAACTAAAACCCAGCAGTTATACACCCTTGGGAAATGGAGTCAGTGAACGGGCAAATCGAACTATCGCCAGTCTGTAACGGTTAGTAAGTAAAGAAGGTTCCAGATGGGAGGACAATTTAGGTAAGGTGGTATACATTTATAACAATACATGACACTCTGAAATAAAAATGTCACCTTCTAAATTTTTGGTTAATTTGAAACATCATATAATAGATCGACAAATAGCCCCAAGAGTGGATTACAAATTTTGGGTTAGAGGGCATGAAAAATTTAGTACTTTCGAAGTGGGAGAATTAGTTATAAAGAGTGTTAAAGTAACATCTGATAAAGTCAAACATAAACTTGATGAAAAATATAAAGGACCTTATAAGGTTATTCGGATTTTCCAGAATAACGTTACTTATGAAATTCAATCTTTGAGTAATGAGGATAAGGTATTTCAGGTCCACTATAACTACTTAAGGCCTTGGAAGGAATCTCCTGATTATTAATCAAATCAAATAAATCAAATTTATCAGACTTGAAAGCTGTTCAAGAGAAAGTAATAACAATAGAGGAAGAAGGTTCCTTCTCACTTGATACACTGGAAGATGAATCAAGTTATTATGAATTCTTGCATACTGTAGCCAGAATTTCAAATGAACCAGAGGAAGATCCAATAAATATGATGACAAGTTTAGATTTGAGCAACACTATCGTTTAGAGTGACTTAGAAAGAATCAGTTTCCATATTCAGAATTTGAAAAATAAGTATGGGATATTACTGGACACACTGGGAAATCTTAATTTAGAAAATCCAACATTACAATTGGAGATTAAGGAAATATTAATTTTATTGAGAATGGGTTATCTGAGTTGAAATATTGACCCTTTTGCCAAGATAAGATTTGACATGAAATGATTGAGTTAAGGTGTTTGGTATTCTTTTAAATATTTGACTTTTGTCACTTTGAAATTTCTTTTTGAGCATTGTGTCCACAAATTGAAGATACAAAAGAATGACTTTTATGATATTTGCAATGACTTATCAATAAATCTACTAACCACGATGAAAACGAAATGTCAGGACCCAAACAATCTAGCATTTTAAGTTCTGTTATTAGTTCCCTAGCTGAAATTATTGTAAATCCCCTGCCAGAGGTTTTAATTGAAAAGAAAAAATGAGCAGATGCTCAAATCTGCCAACAGTATCAAGAATGCAATTTCAGCCCTAATAATTCTGGAAGAATAACGCAAGCAAAAGCAAAGCAACTTGGCATTAAATTGAGTGAGTTTCCGTGATTTTGAGGTATGTTTTGTTGTTTAGTCATCATTTAATTACTTTCTGTTCTAATTTTTTTTTTTATTATAATGACTAAATTTTATGTAAGGGTTAATTAAAGGGGGGAGAGACTATAAGAGTCAAACCAGCTACAAAATTTCGATGCAATCTCTGGGAATTTGCGAAGAAAGAACTTTTGTGAAATTTTAAATCTTTTTGTTCCTTGTTTTGTTAAAATATTTTTGTGATTACGATATTCTTAGGTTCAGTTGAATAAGTTCTTTTTTTTTTTAGAGAGATTAGGAAAGATTAGCATGAATTAAATGCATAAGATTAACATGAATTAAAGGTATAGGAATAACATGAATTAAATGTATAAGAATAACTGAGCTTTAAATAAGTATTTATTTGCCAACATTAATTTGAACTTAATTATTGTGACTTATAAGTAGTTTACTATTAAGTTTGAGATTTAACGTAAGCTTTCAAGAAATAACCTGATTTTTCAGTCAATTTGAGGTGAAATTGTGAAGAGAAATTACTAACTTGAATTTATCAATTATTTTACAAATAGCGATTGTGAGAATACTTGAGTGTCTTCGTAGAAGTGTCTCTCTATTTTGAAAGATTGGAATGGTGCACAAATTGACTTTGGCACCAGTGCTCAAATCAAACCAGAAAATGGTCAGCATAGCTCGACAGGGAATCTGAAAGACCGAGGACAAATAAATTTTAAGTTATTTACATTTGTTGTTACCTTTGTTATTTTATTTTATTATTTTCTAAATTAAAAGCAATTATTGTGCTGATATTTATTTTATCAAATTATATGCTATATGTGTCATCAGAATTTGACTTAACCTAAATTAACCTACTAGTATAAAACTTTGGAAAAATTTAATTACAAAAGATTGGAAAATAAAATTAGTTATATACTTCGAGATTATTAAAAAACAATTTTAAAAGAATTCACGAAAAGAAAAAAAAATAAATAAAAATAATCAGTTTATTGTTGGTGTTGTTACATGCGCCAACATAAATATATATATTATATATATATATATATCTATAATATAATATAGTATTATATATATATTATATATATATATATATATTAATATATATATATATATATATATACATATATATAGTTATTTATAATATATATATATATATATTTTAAATTAAATTATATAAAAAATAATAAAAATACTATATATATATATAGTATATATATTATTATTAGTATTATATATATATATACATATATATAGTATATATATATATATATATAATAGTACGTTATTTATATATATAGTTATATATATATATATATATATTATATATAATATATATATTACTATATATATATATATATATAATTATATAGTTATATATATATTATTATATATATATATATATATTATATATATATATATAATATAATATATATATATATATATATATTTAATATATATTTTAATATATATAGTATTATATATATATATATATAATTATATATATATATATATATAATTATATTATACTATATATACTTATATATGATCATATATATTATTATTATTAATTTATTACAATCACCTTGTCCCGCTTGAGCGGGTAGTGGTGCGTAACAGCTCCCTCATGTCACAGTTCACCCCCTCTCATCTCGCCCTCACCACCTCCTCCACCCCACCTCTATCCCCTGACTCTCCACGTCGCGTTTCCTCCCATCTCCTCCTCCACTCCCATCTCTTTTTATTCCTCCATCACCTCTCCTTGGTCTCCCCTTCCTCTCCTTCCTATCCCCTCCCGCCTCCGCAACTCTCCTAACCATTCTCTGTTCCTCCATTCTCACTAAATGCCCATACTATCTAACATTCCCTCTCCGCTCTTCCCACCAGAACCATTCCTGCCAATCAATCATCTCGTCCCTCACCACCGCTATTCCTAATTCTCTCCACCTTCTACTGACCCCACATCAAACGGCTCTCACCTTCATCTCAATACTTCCAACTTTTCCTACCTAGCATTCAACCCAAGCTTTTTTTTTTTTTTTTTCCTCTTTTTATTTTTCTTATACTAACCACCTTCGCTGTTTTCTTCGAATCATTTTTTTTTTTCATGATTTTTATCTTTTTTTTAATTCTTATTTTTTTGATTCTGTGATTTTATTGTATTTTCCTTTCTTCTCCTTTTCATTTTCTTCTTCTTAGCAGACCATTTATTTTGTTATGTTTTCTTTCTCTTATATTTCTTTTCTATCTTTTTTTCTTTTGCTTTCTCATTTTTCTCTCTGTTTCTATCTCTTATCTTTTTCTCTTTTATTTCTTTTTCAATCTCTCTATCTTTCTCTTATTATTCTTATTATTTAACTATCTTCTATATTATCTATTTATTCTATATCCTCTACATATCTCTCTCTCTAATTCTCTCTCTTTCTTATTATTTACTCTATTATATATATTTATTCTTTACTCTTGATGTGGATTTTATTTTTAGCCCCTTTTGTCCACACATTCTATCAAACTCCCTCACCAAATATCCTCAACCCTTCCGCGCTCTTCGCCACTAGGGCAGTAATCCAAAAACATATATTTTTCTTATTCTTCTCTCTATTCATTTCTATTTATTCTATTTTCTATTCTCTCTTCTTTTCTTTTCTTCTTCTCCATTCCTCTGCAAACACTCTTCATACAACAGATTGAATAGCACGGCGACGATTAATGCACACTGCCTCGAATCCGACACACCATCCCAACATCCTCACTCTCCCTCCTACACTCTCGACACACATTCTAACTATTCCTATAAAAAGCCCTATTACACCTTTCCCTAAATTACCCCACATCTCATTTTCCTCGCACAACACCCTCCATTTAGATTCACGCCTATTCACGTCTAGTCTATAGTTCTTTCTACTGAAAATTAAAAAACACCGCATCGATCACTTTCCCTTTCTCGTCTATAGCTTTTCATCCACAACGCATCTTTAATGTGAACAGCTTGATCCCCTACACCCTCTTCCCCTCCCTAAACCCTCCTTGTCTTCCCCCATATCATCGCCCTCCGTTAAAACCTCATCCTCCTCATATCAGTATCTCCGTACACCTCTTCTCTACCATACCTTAAAAGAAAATATACCTCTTATAAATTTCCACATTTCCATCCTATCCCTTTCCCCTTATACAGAGAAAGCAAACAACCATCCTCCCAATCCTGTGGTACCTCACCACTCCCCAACATATGTTTATAACAGAGCTATACAGTCATTTCCTCCGACCCTCTAGCCTCCTTCTGCAACATTTTCGCATCTCCGACACCATGCCCGACCTGCGGACTCCCTTTTTTTTCTTCCTTTATTCTTAATGCCTAATTATGTCTCTCCATTTGTATGTTCATCCTCGGCCCCTCCCCTCCCCACTTCCATTTCCCCATCCTCACCTCTTGCATTTCTCTCCCTAATCCCCACCCCCTTATCAATTCAATTAGTCCCCTAAGTACCCCCCCGACCTCTTCCTCACCCTATGCTCTCCTCCTATCCACTCCCCATCTCCTCCTTTAATCCTCTCCCCAACCCCTCTTGCTGTCTTCCGTTTTTATTAACTCTTTCAAAACATCTTACTCCCCCGCATTCAGAATTCTCGCGTCACTCTTACGCACCCATTCCCCGCTTTTTGCTCTCTCCTTTCGCCCTCCTCCACCGCCTCTTTGCTTCGCACTCTAATCTTCTATAGTGGGTTCCTCAACTATCCTTCTCTCCGACTTCCAACCATGTTCACATAGACCTCCTTTTCCCTATACCACCCTCACTCACCTGCCTCACTGCCACCATTGCACTCCCTTTCTTCTGCTTGCACCCACCCCACCCTTTTAACTCCACATACCCTTCTGCCTCTTCACATATTTGCCTCTTAAAAATCTCTTCCACTCCA
>JABUQX010131927.1:0-21947 GCA_015478945.1 Trachelipus rathkii
AACTTAAAACTTGATAATTTGCGCACTATTAATATAGGTTTCATTGCTTGCAGTCAATTGATAATGGTTTTACTGTTTGTATTTATATAACAACTCAAAGTACAAGGGGAGCAACATTAGTCCAAGGGCAGGTGCGGGTTGTGGCACCCACTTAAGTAAGGCTGGCTCTGTGCAGCTCTTATATAGCTAGCATTTTTGCATGGGAATGACATCAGTGCTTACATTCATCTTTTGAAATACATTCAAGGCAATGATATTGTAAAAAAATATTAATTGAATAAATAAAATTAAAACTATAGCAGCTAATATCCTTGTCAGAAATATTTTCAAACAATATTTTAATATATTTATGATATTCAATTAAATAATAAAAATGTTAACAATGTTCTATACGACTTTGTAAACTAATATGTCCCGTATTTTTTCGACACAGATATATGTATATTTGTCCCATAAGAGAGATAAATAAATAATTATAACTAGTTAACTGTGGGCTCACGTAATATGTTAAGTTATATAAATTAATTAAGTTTGCATATAATAAATACAACGATAAATTTGTACAAAAATGGAAAACTTAATAACGGAATTATGTATCCATGACGGGAATACTGTCAAATCTTCAACATATTTTGGTTTTTCAGATAACTCATTTATTTTTAACAGACTATTTGACCGGGGGTCATGAATTGTAATTGTATATTTTAAATTTTTAGCTAATTTTCATTTATTCAATATGATTAAGAGAAAAAAGTATACAAAAAATGTGTCCCATGCAACCTATGCATAAAGGTCAAACTTATTGGATTATTTTAAAACGCGGCGTTAGCGTCGCGTTTCTATTTCGGGGAGGAATAAAGCCTAACAAACTAGGTCAATTTGTATTGCTTATAATAACAAAACCAAAGTTCGGAACGAAATAATATTTACAGGAAAGTTATATCAATATGTTTCAAACACCCTGAACAAAATTTCATATATTTATATATATATATATATATATATATATTATATATATATTATATATAATATTATAGTATATATTACAATTTATAAAGAGAACTTATGATAATCGTAAAAGGTTTTCTTAATATTACCGAAAATTTTGAGAAATGTATCTTTAATTACATATGATTTATAATATATAATACATACATAATAATAATAATATACTGTTATAATAAATTGATAATAATATATAAATATATAAAATATAAATGAAGAATAGATAAGTTAGATAAAGCTAATAAAAATCGGTATACTATACATAGTTATATACTATAACTATTATATAATATACTCTAATTATTTAGTAGGTAGATATAATAGCTAATAAGTTACATATAAGGATTATAGATATACTCTATATTATACTTTTTAGATATCTATAAAATAAAAACATCTCAAAAATATAGAAATATAAAATTCAAATATGATGTTTTTTTATCTTGTTTTCTCGTTCTTCGTGTATCGATTTTCTATCTCAGGTAATTACTTTTACTTGCTTATATACTAACCCTGTTATTGTTTTTTGACTCCCATCAAGTTTTGATTTGCTGTTGTTTTTTTTAACATATCTTAGTTCTTAATAGAACTGAATTAATATTGGAACAACTTAAATGAAAATTTCAAAGTGGGTGATGGCAACGTAGAGGATATCCAAAAGTATCGAAATATTAATAAACATTGATTTCACTAGTCTTTTTAGAGAATAAATAAAAGACTAGCATCTTGGAGCTTTTTACCATTCGGAAAAGGTCCTATATAATATTTACAACGCAAATCTAGATTAGAGACTTCTCCTTATAACTCACACTAAACGCACACGCACACTAAATAATCTGTCAGGAAAAAGGAGTACGAACACTCACAACACTCAATACAACGAAAACCATAATTACATATTGGAAAGCTCAGGCCGTGATGACGAGCGGTTATTTTTCACACAAGAGTACCAAAAACAAAACAAAAGACAAACAAATAATCTTGTTTTCGGCTTTTATATCATTAACAAGAAATCACGTTTATTTTATTAATTGCTCCGCAGGCAAGATAACATGCAAATATTTTGGAATCTCAGCAGACCACGTTGGTACTATTTTACCATATTTATCATGAAAGGAGTTAGTAAAAAAAATTAGGGCCGCTCGAGACCAACAAAGATGAGAGGAAACAGTGAAGAGGAGTGGTGGGACGATGGTGTCCCAATGAACCAGTAGGGAGTCGAGAGGACACCCCGCGACAACTCTCACAAATACCAATAGAGCGGGGGTTCCGCGTTGACGCCTCCCTCTGAGGGGGGGAAAATCAGTCCTTCCCAAAAATTGCAAATTCTGTCGTTCCCCGGAGGCCGAGAGATCCCAACTCCTGCCTTCGTTTTGACAGGTGTTTTGATGTTCAACAAAGTTGAGATTAGAAGAGAAAAAGAATAAAAATTAAAACTGACGAAAGTCGCTTATTTAGAACGTAAAGTGTCCTATATTATTTTTTTTTGTAAATCATTGTACCACGTCACCGATTAGAAAAGTAGAACTCTGATTTTTATGGATGCATATATTTACTAGAAATATAAAATAACATACTAAACAATAATCAAACTTATCTCACATCTCGGTAGTCTATAATCATAAGAAGTCAGGTCCCTATTAGATAGTATATATATATATATATATATATATATATCTCCTTATATCTACATTATATATATAGTGATTTTCATAAAAATATATATGGGGTGTACATATATATATCTTATGCATAATATATACTATATATATATATATATTAATATTATACTTAATTATTTTATTATTTATTTTTTTATATACGATAAAATTAGATATAGTACATTAATACGTCTCAATTTGCAGGATAGATTCTGGTACTCATAGGGTATTAGGCCATGTGTACATTAACGAAAATAAGTGGTGATTTTTTTTTTATAATTATACTAAAACTGTGGTATCTACACCTGAAACAAAAGACACTTATCTTACAGAAGGAGTTAAGGGCGCTAAGACGTTTAATCGAGTTCTCAATATTGAAATTATATTTAGTTAAGACAGAGTCTAAATAAGTAAATATACATAAGAAACAATCAATTAATGTTTTTTTCGGTAAATTGGAGAGCTAGAACACAAGTTATTTGTTATACTAATGTCGTCGAGAAATATATTGCTAATATTTGTTTTTTTTTATTTTTTTTTTTTGATACTAAAAATAAATTTCATACTAAGCTTAGGCAATTATTTCAGTTTAAATATTCAATTCATTCTATATATTGGGAGATCTTTGAGCGCACATGTGGATTGTAAACGCGACAGTAGAATAGTCTCAAACTTACTAGTCATTACATGTCTAAATATTTACGCAATTTCCTACCTTGGAATATAGGTATTATATAATCATAGAGAGTCTCTCTTAAGTCTTACTTTGTGATACTTATAAATTTATGGAGAGTGTTCTCAAAATTCATTTCTCAAGAATTATTTGCTAAAGAGACAGAGTATTCGTAAGTGTTTGCGTAAGCCATTAGCAAACAATATTAATAGAGCTCTAATGTAATAAAGAAATCCTACAAAAAATAAAGTTAATGGAAGTTTGATAATTAACTTAATTCTAAATTTATTAACCGTTTCTGCCAATTATATAGGAGGAATGAGCATTGATATCACAATTATCTATTTAGAACTTAATCCTAGGTAGACGAAGCACAATACATAATAATGAAAATTATTTTAGGTCTTTTTAAGCTCTTGTTTTGTTCTTGTTTTTTATCTTGTTTTGGGGGCGTAGGCAATAGGCTTTTAACTTAAACAAAAATAAGGACTCATTCATTTTGTAACTTCTACTTTAAATTAAATTTCTTTAATATAGTATTTTATCTGTACTTTAAAAAATAGTTTTTATCATCCTGTCTAATTTATAATTCGTGTTTATTCTTAAAAACTATGGGAAGGGAAAATGAATTAAAAGTAAATTCCTCTGTTGGGAAATTTTGTTAAAAATTAGTTTTTGATTTTAGAATGTTTTCCCTTCTTATTAATTATGTAAATTAATAAATTGGACATAAACTTCGGAATTATCAGCCGATTTTGGACCCTATAGAATAATTCTTTATATTTTACACAACATACAGAGAATCTCTGTAGGCTTTCTATATTTGGGACACTCTGAATAAAAAATTTAACGATTAGTTTTTTCAGAGGTTATTTCTTGTGCTAGTAAATATCTTACATCTATTTCATAATAATTTACAGAATCGGATTTGATTTATCATATATCGCACATTGTCTCGGCCATTTCGTACAACTTCCAGATTTTTTTTATAATAAATGGTAAATTAATAAATCTTGAAATAGGCGTGATATAAATTGATCGAATGAGTTATAACTAGAATGTGTGACGTTTACATATTCGATTTTTTTAAGTTCTGGCCTCAGATCGTTGTCACAAGTAATTTCCAAAACCCATTAATTTTTTGGATTTTTAATGAAAAATTGCGATAATTTTTTTTTTGTTTGGCGAATGAATGAAATTTTCAAGGGTCCGGTTTTACTATGTATTGAAGACAAAGATGAGGGCTAGGTTATTTACTTAGCAGGCATAGTTTTCTTTGAGTTATGCCACATGGTTTTGGATTTGTTCGTCTTCTACCCATTTCCAGATAAAACTTTTAATTAAAGATCAACCTACCATCTCTTCTAGTCATATTAATTTCTATTCCAACTGATATCTATAACAAAAAAATTATTTTATAAGTTAAAAAAGGTGTATCTCGCCCAATTTAATAAGCTCTGAAATTGATATTATGATACGGTAGAATAGTAGAAAAAAATAAGTATCATCAGACATTTCACCTTTCAAAAATTAGCGTTCAAAAAGTGAAATATTTGAGATTATTAGTTTTTTTCTAGCTTCTTATATACCGAATCAACTCATCCTTAAATCACCGTGCTTTTATCTTTATCAACCTTTTTACTTAAATATAATTTTTTTTGTAACTCCAAGATAAAAATTTTGTAAAAATTTTCCCAAAATTTTTTTTATAAAATTTGTTCTCAAAAAAATTACATAAAGCTTAATAAGTATACAAATAAGAATTATCAAGTAATAAAATGTGACCTTCTCCCCTCACACATACATTATGCCTGATAAATTTCCTATTCACTTCGCCCGAACAGGGAAAAAAATTATCGCATTTTTCATTTCAAAAATCTAAAAAAAATGGGTTTGGGAGAATTGGGACATACGTCTCTGAAATCTTGGCATTTGTTCTGAACAAAAAATGGTAAAATAATGATTAATAACCAATCGCATATTTGTAGATAATGGACTTATCTAGTCATATTACTATTTGGTAATGTCGTTCGTCTGTGTAACTAAAAAATTCGTAGCAAGCTATATGTATTATATGAAAAATGTCAAAACACGGATTTTTGGAACCAGTGAATATATGAAGAATTTGAAGAATGCCTACAAGACACAAGAAAACCCCGCACATAATCATACAGTATCTCTCACAAGAGGCGCAAAACAATAGATTTTACAGGTTTGTGTGTTCATGAGTACAATAATTTCTGGCTGATAATTTCGAATTGTGTCCCTTTTTACGAAGATCGGTAGGCTGAGTTAAAATTGGGGGTAACCAAAATCTAATTATAATGTCTATTGATCAATGCTATATATTAAACATTGTTATTGGATTAATATTAAAAAACCTGCTTATAATTGCATAATGAAGAGAGTAAGAGCTAAAACCTACGATCGGGTACAGTATCAAGACTTGTTCCCACTCAACTAGAGTAGGCCATCTACTCAACCTACTCAAGCCAAACCTGTAATTGAATCTGCACTTGTTATCTCCATATCATCACTCTAGTTGATACCACATAAACAGTAAATAAATGCTGTCTACTACATATAAGTAGATGAAAGGAAAAAAAACTGTTGATCGACTTAATAATCATAGGAAAAAAATAATTATCCGAATAATACCTCAATGCCATAATGTTTTTGATCTTCCCCTAGTGCAGCCCCATATTGCAATATGTTATTGATATATTCACAACTTACCTATAAACTTACGATATTAAGCGATCTGTTTTCTTATAATAATAGCAACGCTGAGTCGGTTGGTTAATAATAGGTTCACCTAGGACTAGAGTAGTAGACAGATTAAATCCTGTCACGTGTGTTTGCGAGGTTTTTATTCTGAAATTATTATATAGCTCTATTTTTTCTCTGCTCATTATAACTACATTATTAACAATTGTTATATTAATTTTTGGTGATATCAATTATAATTTAAATTACAGTATTTTACCAACTAGCGTCTATATAAGTCATATAGTTAGGCCTATGTTCGGTTTTTTATGAGTAATATTATATATTATTTGCTTATGTCCTCATGGGATAGTGCTTTATGGCTAAATATTTGGATTGATTCACGGTATAGTTTTAATAAATAATATGATAATTAAAAAGTAAATTTCTTTTTTAGAGGTCTTTAAAGATGTGGGAGTCTTCAATTTAGCTCTTTTTACTTGTAGTATGGCGTAAACGAATAATGACTTGTAGCAAATAATTAGACTACTGTTTAGGAGATCTTCTCTCCCTTTCATAATTTTTATATCGTCACTTGGCCTAGCGGCTCTAAGTCTAAGTTACTCAATTGTTAAATATTATTAAACTATGCTTTTAAAAATTGTCTCAACGATTTAGTGCTTATTTAATAGTCATATATTTTTAAAAAAATAGATATAGTTGGTAATTGTAGGGTACCCAAGAAGTAAAGATAAAGTGTAATCCAAATAATTTTTAACGAGTATGTGATGTCCTGTGTGATAACTGTGGGTCTGTGTGTGTGGTGAAGTATGTTGATGTCAAAGCTGCCCTGTCCTTGGTGGTCTGGCGTTAATATGCAGAGAATTGTGGTTTGGCGCTCTATTAAGGAAGGAGAAATTTGACACGACTAGAGATAAGCTATAATGAATGATTTATTTTATATGAAGTTGTATTTGATTTGCGAAGAGAACGCTATGGTCGCAAGTGAACAAAGATAAGAGTTAAGTAGTTAGAATGTTCGAGTGCTGATGGAATGTACTACTGATGACAAGTATTTTACTGATGTCAATGAATATGTTTTCAGCCTCTTGTCAGTAGAAAGATGTAAGCGACGTGGAAAAAGAATAGTATCAGTCTGATACACATACCTTGCATGTATGCAAATGGTTGTGAATATATATATATATTATTATATTATATACTATATATAATATAATATATTTATATATAAATATTATTATATATATTATATAATATATATATATAGTATTTGTATATATATTATTATTAGCCACCTCATGCGAGGCCAGTTAGCCCGCTCAATAGACAAGCTTGGCTCTTGGATCAAGCCAAGGCTTAGTTTATTATTAATTTTCTATTATTGATTATTATTAATTATTATTATTAATTTTATTATTTTATATATTATTATTATATTATTATATTATTATTATATATATTATTATTATTATAATTATTATTTATTATTATTATTTATTATATTATTATATTATTATTATTTTATTATGTAGTATATATATATTAAATATAGTATATATATATATTATATATATGATATAATTATTATATATTATTATAAATATATATATATATAATATTAAATATTTATATATATATACTATATAATATATATAATATATTCAGCAATCTTAGTATATAATATATACTATATATATCTATGATATACTTTAGTATATATATAATAATTATATTAGTATTATTATTATTAATAGTTATATATTATATATATAATTATATATTTATGTATATATATGCTGACTTTTTAAATATTTTCTTGGGGCTTACTAAAGGCAAGTAGGCGTTGACTACTCTGCCTACCCAAAAGCCGCCACTGATATATATATATATATATATATATACTACCTATATATATTATATATATATATATATATTTATAATATTATATATTAATATATATATCATATTATATAGTATATAATAATTATATATATTTATTTATATATATATATAATAATATATATATTTTATAATATATATAGTATAGTAATATATATATAAGTTATATATATTAATATAGTTATATATATATATATTAGTATATCATTGGCTTTTGGGGTAGGCAGAGTAGGCAACGCTTATTTGCCTTAGTGAGCCAAAAAATTTAAAAAGTCAGCATATCAGAAGTATAAACAGAAAGATATATCATCAAACAAACAAAAAATCAGATATATATATATTATATTAATATATATTAATATTAGTATTATCAATATATATGATATGAGTATATTATATAGTATAATATATTATATAATATAGTATATTATATATAGATATATACTTATATTATAATATAATGATTTCGTTCGATAGGTCTACTTTGATGCCGAAATCAAATTGCAAAAGTTTCTTTTTTTTAAATAGTAGACAGGATTGCTTTTACTTCACATGGCACTCGAAATATAAAATAGTTCAGTAAAAGACAATAATAAAATAAATAGCTTTGGTGATGAAGTGACACACGGGACCTTATATATAAATATATAATTAGTTAAGAAAAAAATATAAAATATATAAAAGAAATCTTTGCACTTACTTTTCATGTAAAACTTGATATGTAAAATATTAATACCTTTAATTCTTTACTTTTAAAGGCTTTTTAAAAATTAAAATTATTATTTACAGATTATATAAGAACAAAACTAAAACGTCCTAGTTATTATATTCAATAAATTTGGAATGCAGAATGAAAAAGGGTCTTGAACCTAGAACTTTAAAATCTCGTATGCACTCAGCTTCAGTGTTTCTTTCAGGCATACTTCCGGGAGGGCATTGCCCCCACGGAGACAGTCGAGTACCCCCCCCCCGGAGAAAATCGAGCATAAATTAATTTTGCCGTAAATTACAAAATAAAGCAAATAAATATAAAAAAGTATGTTTAAATCTATAATATCTAGCCATAAATAATAAAATCAGCCATAATCCATGGAAACTTGCTAGATGTGGTCATATAATAACAAAGTATCAATTTTAACTTCTGAGAACTCCGTGAACGTTTAAAATCGTTATATGAAAAAATAGGTATTGCTATAGAAATTTTTTCGGAAAAGATTCTTTTAGGTAAGAAGTGCCTTAGTTAATATATAGTTATTAGAGTTTATTTTTCTCATCTCATATATATATATATATATATATATATATATATATATATATATATATATATATATATATATATATATATATATATATATATATATATAAAATATATGCTCTTCTTTCTGCTTTGCTTTCTATTATATATTTTTGCAGATATATATATATATATATATATATATATATATATATATATTTGGCATAAAATAGATTTCCAACTCTACAATTCATATATTTATCTGATAAATGCCCTTGTATAATTACACACTTTCTTAAAATTTAAACTTTATTGTTTTAACATAACATAAAAACTATTCACACACATATTTATATTATTTAAAAAATTAACAAATATTTAATTTTTCTCACTAGCTTTCGCCGGCTTCCAGCACGGCCTCTTCAGGTGAGCTTAAAACAAAACGAAGACTTCTACGTTGATGTGACTCCAAAGATGATATGTTTATTGACTGGATGGTTGTTGTTTATTTAGTTTATTGTCGATCTTTTTGTAAAATCTTGTATCCCTCATTATTAAATTCTGTGCTACATCTATATTTACTTCTCCTGCCATTTTGTTATAATTATTACTATTTCTTATGCAATAGGATTCAATTAGTTTCCTTTTTTTATTGTCTGATACAAAAATTACAGGTTCCATGTTGTCGATATTTATTTTATGTTTTAAACTTCTCCTATGATGGGTAAGAGCTGAATTTATTTCGTCGGAAATTAAATCGTGCTTGTGCTGGCTTTTACGTCTATTTAAATCCACAGTTTCACCTATATATATACTTGCACAGTCATGACATGGGATCTTATATACGCATTGTTTATTGGTGGCATTTCTAAATTTATTTGGTTTCAAAACTTTTTTAAGAGGTAGTGTATTTGATGGGGTAGTAACTATGGTATTCGGTATAATTTTCTTGATGAACTCAGGAATGGGATACGGGACTGACAAATAGGTGATTTTTTCCTCTTGAGGTGCTGGGTTATGGGTATGGTAAAATTTCTCTTTTGCTTTCTTCAATGCTTTATTAATTATATATGAAGGATATTGTAAAGTTTTAAAGGTTACAAAAAGAAAACTCAATTCATCTTGCAATGTTGAAGGGGAGCAAATCCGTAGTGCTCGTAAAAATAATGCAGAGAGGGTACCAATTTTTGTATTGACGGGATGAAAAGAATACCAATGTATGTAATTAATATTTGCCGTCGGTTTTCTGTATATTGAAAAGATTAAATTGTCATTAGAAGACCATTCTATCTTAGTGTCCAAAAAAGGCAACGACTTATCGTTAGGAATTTCTATAGTAAATTGTAGGTTGCTATTATATGAGTTAATAAACTTCAGAATATCCTGTGGTTTTTTTTGAAGAGGAATTGCACTGAATACGTCGTCGACGTATCTGAACCAATGAAGATTTGTGAACAACGGATATATATATATATATATATATAAGCAGATTGCTAATAATCGGGGAGAGCGGCGCACCCATACTTAGACCTTGCTTCTGTTTGAAATAGTTGGTATTATAATGAAAAAAGTTATGATCCAAAGTTAGGTTAATAAGTTGTTTTATCAGGGCAAATGGGTATGCAACAGTACACTGAGAAACTTGTAAATGGTGTTCTAGAAGGGACAATGCTAATGGAACTGGTACGGACGTAAACAATGAAACTGCATCAAAACTTACAAAATGAAATGCCTGTGGGTTGATATTTTTGATTTTTCGATGAAATCCGTAGTGTTGGTGATATGAGAAGTTGATATATTGCTCATAAGTGGTTTTAATTGTTCTGCCAACCATTTTGACAATTTATAGGTAGTACTATTAGTATTTGAAATTATCGGACGTAGGGGATTATTTTGCTTGTGAACTTTTGGTAATCCGTAAAACTGAGAAAGTTGGGGCATATATGAATTTGTGTTATTATAAATATGTGGGTAATCCTTGCAAATTTGTTTTAAAGACTTGTTAAATTCGTATTGTGAGATCTTCAGAGGGTCTTTCGTTAGTTTCTCGTAGGTATCAACATCTGCTAAGAGTGCATTGCATTTACTATTATAATCTACGTAGTTTAATATGACAATATTATTTCCCTTATCTGACCGTGTTATGACAATATCCTTGTTATTGGTAAGAGAATTTAAGGCTGTGTAGAACTTCATAGGAAATTTACGAAAATTTGTATTTTGAAGTGTAGATGACAATATCAAACCTTTTAGTAAACTATTATTGCATGATTGTTCCTTATCCCGCTTGCTCCATGTTTCAAAGTCAACTAAAAATTGATTTATTGATTCAGATTTATCGATGGAAAATGACAAGCCATAACCTAGAAGTATTTTCTCGTCAGGTTTTAGTATATAGTTTGATAGGTTGATAATTTTCTGCGTGTTTGAATTTTTAACCCAGTTACTATTGCTGTATATTTTATCAAATTTTTTAATCAAACCAATTACCTTTTTTCTAATGATAAGGTTTTTCTTGTTGTGTGCATTATTCAATTGCTGGGTAAATTCATTCAAGGAGTTAGGATTTTCCAAATACCAACGAGACTGGAATAATTTAAATGCCCTGAAACACTTTTTAAATGCGAATTTAATTTCTATTTTTACCTTCGTAATTCTATTTATTAGTAATTGTTTACAAATCCAGGGAAATGGTTCCGAATCATCCATGTAAACACTTTTATTTAACAATGATTTTGGGATAATTAAGTTGTTAAGACACTTCTTTAAAAAACGTAATTGTTCCTTTTTGATGTTAGCTGTGATCATACTTTTCTGGTAAAAACGTAACTTGTTTCTAAGTGTGTAAGAAATTTGAACCATTTTTAATATCGGGCAATATAATATTTATTTGGCATAAAATAGATTTCCAACTCTACAATTCATATATTTATCTGATAAATGCCCTTGTATAATTACACACTTTCTTAAAATTTAAACTTTATTGTTTTAACATAACATAAAAACTATTCACACACATATTTATATTATTTAAAAAATTAACAAATATTTAATTTTTCTCACTAGCTTTCGCCGGCTTCCAGCACGGCCTCTTCAGGTGAGCTTAAAACAAAACGAAGACTTCTACGTTGATGTGACTCCAAAGATGATATGTTTATTGACTGGATGGTTGTTGTTTATTTAGTTTATTGTCGATCTTTTTGTAAAATCTTGTATCCCTCATTATTAAATTCTGTGCTACATCTATATTTACTTCTCCTGCCATTTTGTTATAATTATTACTATTTCTTATGCAATAGGATTCAATTAGTTTCCTTTTTTTATTGTCTGATACAAAAATTACAGGTTCCATGTTGTCGATATTTATTTTATGGTTTAAACTTCTCCTATGATGGGTAAGAGCTGAATTTATTTCGTCGGAAATTAAATCGTGTTTGTGCTGGCTTTTACGTCTATTTAAATCCACCGTTTCACCTATATATATATACTTGCACAGTCATGACATGGGATCTTATATACGCATTGTTTATTGGTGGCATTTCTAAATTTATTTGGTTTCAAAACTCTTTTAAGAGGTAGTGTATTTGATGGGGTAGTAACTATGGTATTCGGTATAATTTTCTTGATGAACTCAGGAATGGGATACGGGACTGACAAATTGGTGATTTTTTCCTCTTGAGGTGCTGGGTTATGGGTATGGTAAAATTTCTCTTTTGCTTTCTTCAATGCTTTATTAATTATATAGGCCAAAGATATCACTCTTTCTCCTGTCAATAACTGATTTCTGACTGTTGATGATGTCTTTCACTTCTTCCAACAAGTCGTCATCTCGACAACGGAAACTTGCATTCCCCAATCTTCCTCAGGCAGGCGGTCGGCAACCCCTTAGTGGTCCCAAGAGTGCGCACAAGCCAACCGACAGAAGAAGAAACTCTACAGGCAATACAAAAAGTACCCGTACCACCCCAAACATAATTATTTTTAAAGCAGCCGCAGCAAGATCTTGGCGAATTAATCGCCAAACGCTCAAACAATTTTTGCAAACTTACATATCGACTGTTAACTCCACAACTCCCCTTCTATTACCCTTTTTAGTTTGAATTACGCAATATCTCGTCGCTCCAACAACTCTTCACTCACAGTCCTCCGTTGAGGGCCTGATATAACTGACACGATCTCCGCTCCTGCTGTTGTAACGGATGTTTTAGGTTATAGCTTTGAAAGCCACTCGAGTTCTTTCCGCTACACTGAAGACTTTCAAAAAAAGAGAAATGACACAGTACTGATAGACTTTTCAACAGCAAGAAGGGAAGATCATACCTACAAACGTCTTTTCACACTTGCAGAGTATCAAACTGCATTTGCGAATAGCAAAGACGGTGCTCTTGGTCAGACATGATTTTCTCATTACACCGTAACCATATATCCATCCCCTCGGGATCAGCATTTTTGCTGCATCTATATAACAGAATCTGGATCAAGTCTTCTTTTCCATCTATTTGGACTACAGCTTTTGTAATTCCTATTCCCAAACCTGGCAAAGATACGAAGTTGGCGGACAACCAAAGACCTATTTCACTGACCTGTCATTCCTGTAAATTAATGGAGAAAATGGTTTCTGGCCGCTTTCTCCCTGTTCTAGAGAGCCGCCAAGCTTTCTCAAACTTCCAGTTTGGTTTCCGCAAAAATCGTTCAACTGCTGACCCCTTGGTAAAGCTAGACCATAACATCCGGAAAGCCCTCTCAACTGGAGGATAGTTCTTGGAGTCTTTTTTGACCTTGAAAAAATTTATGACACAACGTGGAGAACTGGGATTCTCCTTAAACTCCATTCGCTTGGTTTCATTCAAATGCCTTCTGTCAAATAGATCTATCCAGGTTCGGTGCTCTTCTATTCTGTCACGCCACTTTAATATGGATGAAACAATTCCGCAGGGTAGTGTTCTAAGTGTACTACTATTTTGCACTCGGATTTAATGATATCGTTACTTCTATCCCAGCGACTGTCAATTTTTCTCTCTATGTCGATGACCTTGCGTTATATATAGCCGGTGTCAGGCTGCCTTTTCTCGAACAGCAACTTTAACTATCGATTGAGAATATTTCACAATGGGGTAACTCCCATGGCTTAAAGTTTTCTCCCACCAAAACCTCAGCAATGCTTTTTAAGGAAAAAGGGAATCAAAGAACTTGCCACCTTCTTCCAGTAAAAATCAAACTCTGACTTTTTTAAAATATCACCACCATATACACTATATCATACATACTGTATATATATATATATATATATATATATATATAACTTTATATATATATATATATACATATATATATACTTTTATATATATTATATATAACTATAATATATATATATATAAATATGTATATGTAGCATGTATATATATATATATATGCTCTTTCAATATATATATATATATATGTATATAATATATATGTAATAATATAGCAATATATATATGTATATCATCAAAGAATAATTTTGTTAAAGCATGGGTACTTTGTTTCAATAACGGGATGTAATAGGTAGCCAATAATGCTTCGTATTAATAATAAGTTTGTGTGTAAGTAGGCTGTATGTGCTATGTAATAATAATATGTAATAATAATAATAATATACGTATATATAATATAATAATAATAATAATAATAATAATGTAATATAATAATAATAATAATAATAATAATAATATGTATGTATGTATAACTCAACTGTATATATGTATGTATATAACATAGCATATATATATATATAATAATAATAATATCAATAATAATAGTAATAATAATAATAATAATATGTATATGTATGTAATAATAATATATAATAATAATAATATAATATATATATATGTAATAATAATAATAATATCATATATATAATATATATAATATAATATATGTATATAATATAATATAATATAATAATAATAATAATAATAATAATATTAATATAATAATATAATAATATATAATTTATGTAATAATATACATATAATATGTAATATGTATAATAACAACCAATAACATATAATATCATGTATAATATATGTATTATATATATAATATATATAATAACAATAATATATAATAATAATAATATATTATAATATATATATATTTACTGTATATTTATGTATATATATATATATATATATAATATATAATATATGTAATATAATAGTATATACCTTAATAATAATAACCTTAATAATATATATATATATAATAATATAATATATATATATAACTAACATAATAATATATATCTATGTATATATGTATGTTTGTATGTAGTAATAGTAGTAATATATATATATGCTCAATTTCTTCAATAATAATAGCTATAATATTTATACTCAGAAATATCGATGCCTGTTCCTTACTGATTATCAATATTTATATAACCTATATATATACTATATTATATAACCTTATATATATATATATATGTGCTACTATATATATATATATATATATATATATATATATATATATATATATATATATATACATATATATATATAATATAACAACTTAAAAAAAATTTTATCTTACCCTTGCCGTGATACTGATGAAAGGTTGCCGCAAGGGGAAAATGACAAGCCTTAAGCTTATGATAAGGTTACGGTAAGCTTTGCTAGTTGACACTGGAACAGGTGGTTTGTAAGCTTACTCTGTAAGGTTGCTTTAACCGTGCTTCGATTTTGTTATATTTGTTAAAAACTTATAACAACAATTAGTTGTTGCAGTCGACTGCTCTTGTATTTGGCAGAAGAATATAAGAGGGAAAGGGCGCTATTTCAAGGTTGCCAAATTTAAGTAGTTCCTTAATATTTGTAAATATCACTTAAATCTGAAAGTAAATATATATACCTTTATAATTAAAATAATATATATATATATATATATATATCTTATATATACTTAATAACATATATAATAATAATAATATATATATATAACATATAATATATATATATATTATATATGCTCATATAACCTATATATATATACATATATATATATATATATATATACTACTCTATACTATATATATGGGGCCTACTATAACGTTATTATAAGGTTATTATTATAGGGTTATTCTTATAAGGTTATTTTAATGTTAGTTAGTATGACTTTGTTGAACCTTAGAGTAACCTTAAGTTTGGCAATTCAAAGTCACGGTTGGCCGTAAGCTTTACCGCTATCTGGGTATATATATATATATATATATATATAAATATATATATATCAAATATATATATATATATTTATACTATATTCTATATAAATATATATATATATATATATATATATATAATAATAGCAATAATAATAATATATATAACATAATAATAACTTCTTGCTGCTATATAACTATATAACCTTAGCCAACATATACACTATATATAATATATATATATATATATAAATATAATAATATATAATAATAATATATAATAATAATAATATATATAATAATAATATATATGTAATAATAATAATAATATAATAACTACTATTTCAATAATAATAATAATAGTAATATATGCTTAGATATATAAAATATAAAATAAATATTTATCTTTGCTAATAACAATAATAATAATAATAATAATAATAATAATAATAATAATAATAATAATAATAATAATAATAATAATAATAATAATAATAATAATTATCTGAATAATAAACATATGTATAATAATATGTTAACAATAACCAATAATATATATATAATATGTATATATATATATATATATATAGATATGCACTTTCAAACATTGTTATAATTCCTTTTTTTTACTTTAGACTATCTTACATTTAAAAAAAAAAAAAAAAAAAAAAAATTTTATTCATGTACAATTACAATTTTGCTTATAAAATTGAATTTTTGATAATTGTAAAATAATAATGATATTGATTATGAATTATCTGAAACAAATTTTGAAACAGTTTCTTTATTCATACATGAACTGAATGAAGCAATTTTTATGACTTAGTGTAACGTTATTTTTTTATTTCTAATGAAACTAAACTTATAATGTACGAAAATCAATAAAATTCAGATAATTTATATTACCATTTTTATACATAAAATGTTTAGTTTCAATACAGAATTCATCTTATTTGGACTCTATGGAACTCCACAATTACCAAAAATATAAACAAAATGTTAAAAAATATCATATAATTTGTTGATACTATTTCTGAAATTAAAAGTTTATAGCTTCAATGCAGTATTCATGTTATTTTAACTCTATGGAACTCCACAATTACCTAATTCCCAATTTCTACAGCAAGCAAAATTTTAAAATTACAGGGGGCAGGCACCTGGTACACATTTACCTAATCCTCTATATTATAAGAACACAAACTACTAAGTTGGATAAAGTTAAAAAAATGCTAAAAAGTTACTTTTAGTCTCTTATTTAAAAGATTTGGCAATAGTAGCGCAATGGGGCTTCACCCCCGATTTTTGCAAAAATCACAGGATATACTCTAAAAAAATAATAAGGTAGAATAAAAAAAACGTTGCGGTCTTTTTAGGAAAAAAGTTACAGCCTCTCAAAGTTGTTAACTCCCATAGACTTTTCATTTATGATCCATCCAGGTTAGGTCTCATTTCAGGACCTCTAGTTCAGGTTATGATGTTTCATTATACACAGAGAAAATCTATGTATAGGCTACGTAACAAATCTTATCATAACCTGGACTAGGATGGCCCTAAAACGAGCACGAGGCCCACTAATTTTTTATAAGAAAGCCTATGGGGAAAATTGTAAATTTTGAGAGGCTATAACTTTTTTTACTAAAGATTTAAATCATTTTCATTTTTTTAAGCTTCATTATCCTATTATTTTTTTAGAGTTTAAAAAAAAATTTATAAGAAAATCCTATGGGAGTTTTAACAACTTTGAGAGGCTGCAACTTTTTTCCTAAAGAGACCGCCATGTTTTTTTTTAACCCTTTGATGCCGAGTGAGTGATTCCGCTTATAAATAAATTTTTTTTTTTTTTAAACGGAGTTAAGATCGTCGTAACAAATAAACTGCAATTCCTTTTTATTCAAATTTAGACTTTTAGTAATTGAATATATATATATAACTTATATAAATATATATATATATATATATACTATATATTATATATATATATATATTATATATATATATATATATATATATATATTTCATACTGCCTATATATAATATATATATAACTTAATATATATATGCTGCTATATATGCTATATATATATATACATATATATATATATATATATAATATATATATATATATATATATATATATATATATATATATATATATATATATATATATATATATATATATATATATTTTTTTTATTGTATATATATATATATATATATATATATATATATATATATATATATATATATATATATATAAAATAACCCGTGAGCGATCATTGGAGTAGACCATAAGCGGTGGAGGGCTTTCAAAGCGAGGTGTGATCATTCCAATATCTAAAATATTTACCTGGAATGAAAACCGATAAAACAGTTTCTCTCCCTTGTAAAACACAAATATACGTCGCACTTTATGCATTTTGTTCTAGCAAAGTTTTTTATGCAATGATTCCAGCGTTTCTTTTCTTGACCCCAATCTTGTAAATGGTTTACCTCATCAAGCCTTACAGACTGCAGGGCGAACAGCAACCAGCTTTCTCTTTTTCGGAATTTGTGGGGAATTTGAAGATCTTCCTCTTTTATTAGTTCCGGCACATATCAGCCCAGATGCTATGTCGCCCTTGAAATTGCATAACTGGTAGAGCTTACCCTTATTGAAGTTTACACGGCGGTATAACAGCCAGGCGTTTACTACTCTCAAGTCCAACCAGGTAAAAAATCCTCATGTGCCACTTCTTTGATTTAAAATCTGTCCTGTACAATTCAATTATTATGTCGGACAAATCGACGCCCCCGATATATTTATTGTACTCATTGGTGGCAAAGGCTGTGCAATTTCGATATATTTATTTCCTTTAGCGTCTCATCATCGACAGCATTTACCTACTGGATCCCACACCCGCATAATTTGAAACACGAACAGGCTTTGTCCAACCCCTTTACTGCGATGCTGTCTTTCTTTGTTCCGAAACAAGTATCGTAGTTTTCCTCTAACTTCAAACTTTAACTTCCCTGTCTGCCTTCAAATTCTGTCCGATTTGGTCTAATTGTCGACAAACATAGCATTCCTCTTTCTTCCAAAGCAGTTATCCAAAGGTAGGGAGGCAAACCAATTGTCATAAATACCTTATAGCTCTAGTGTTGAGGAATATCCTTTGTTAGTTCAAGAACATATGCTGAGGATATACTAACTTTAGAGTCCCATCGACGGCATTTACCTACTGGATCCACACCCGCATAATTTGAAACATGAACAGGCTTATTGTCCAACCACTTCACTGCGATGCTGTCTGTCCTTTGTTCGACACAAGTATCGTAGTTTCCTCTACCTTTCAACTTTAGCTTCCTGTCTGCCTTCAAAATTCAGTTTATTTGGTCTAATTGTTGACAAACATAGCATTTCCCTTTTCTTCAAAGCAGTTATCAAAGGTAGGGAGGCGAACCAATTGTCATAAATACTTTATAGTTCGAGTTGAGGAATATCCTTTGTTAGTTCAAGAACATATGCTGAGGATATACTAACTTTAGAGTCCCATCGATGGCATTTACCTACTGGATCCACACCCGCATAATTTGAAACATGAACAGGCTTATTGTCCAACCACTTCACTGCGATGCTGTCTGTCCTTTGTTCGACACAAGTATCGTAGTTTCCTCTACCTTCCGACTTTAGCTTCCTCTTTGCCTTCAAAATTCAGTCGATTTGGACTAATTGTTGACAAACATAGCATTCCTCTTTCCTCCAATATATATATATATATATATATATATATATATATATATATATATATATATATATACTATACTATATCTTTATATATATATATATATATATATATATCTCTCTCCTCTCTCTCTCCTATTAGTTAAGGAGTGGCTTAGTTAATATATATTTATTAGTGTTTATTTTTCTCATGATTTCATATAAATATATATATATATATATATATATATATATATATATATATATATATATATATATATATATATATATATATATATATATATATATATATATACTAACTATTTATCTATCTATCTATATATGTACAAATCAAAAATATAATATCCATTACAAACTCAATAAACAGTTTAAACCGGCTAGCATCAATTCGTGGCCTTACAAACACAACAGTAATGTAAATTTCCATAAACAGTAACATCAGTAAATCAGGGAACCAGTAACAGTTATAGAAACAAAGAAACAAAAAACAAAAAAACAGTAGAATGCATTAAAAAAATTAATTATTAATTTTAATTATCTAAAATAATTATCTAAAATAATAATTTAAAAAATATATAATACATATATATATATATATATATATATATATATATATATATATATATATATATATATATATATATATATATATATATATACATATCTTTCCTATTGCATAATATAACATGTATATATTTATATATATATATATATATATATATATATATATAATATATATATATATAAATAATAATAATATATATATATATATAATAATAATAATAATAATATATGTATATATATATATATATATATATATATGTATCTTAATATGTATAATATATATATATATATATATATATATATATATAGATCCACGTCTCAGCTTTTCTTCTTCGTCTGAATCTACCTCAAATACTACCCCTAGCCACATAGAGACAATTATCTCAAAAAGACCATCATCATAACATTTATATCATCATTGCATGGCCACTTTCCTTCAATGGAATTTTCGTGGCTACTATTCTATTTTCGAAGAATTTGTTCAACTAATAAATATATGTACAACAAAATGCATATGTTTACAGGAACTTTGACTATGTCACCGCGACTACTTTCAACCGTCGGAATATAAATCGCGAATAACCTTTATAGAAAAAGGTGACAATGATAGGAGAGGTGCAGGAATACTCATTCACAAATCTTTCCCCTATTCCCCAATCCCTCTCCTAACTAAACTTCATGCGTAGCAGCACGAATTCACTCATCCACCGACCTTACTATCTGCTCAATCTACTTGGCTCCTAGTAGTGAATTTACTAAGGTCGACTTAGCTGATCTTTTTAAAAAGCTCCCTACTCCGGTCGTTATACTAGGAGACTTCAACCTGCACCACCCCTTGTTGGGCGACTCTGTCGCTTCGTCCAAGTCCAAGATCCTAATAGATCTCCTAACCTCTTTTTCCTAGGAATGCCTTAACACAGGACTCCCTACATATGAACGTTTAGATACACACACTTCTTCTTGTATTGATATTTACTTTTGCTCTCATTCCCCTATGGATCGCTTTACCTGGTCCCTTTGATTATTTATTCGGCAGTGATCATTACCCAATAGCTTTAAATGAGCTTGTACCAAGCCCAACGCAAAAAACCTAACTCCAGCTGGCGTTATGATCAAGCAGAGTGGGCTCCTTTTTATCAGGCCACAGATATCACACTTTCTCCTGCCAATAACAGATTTCTGACTGTTGATGATGCCTTTTACTTCTTCCAGCAAGTCGTCATCTCGGCAACGAAGCAAGAAAAAAGAAGAAGAAATCATCT
>JABUQX010131928.1:2500-7500 GCA_015478945.1 Trachelipus rathkii
GCCTCTAGGTGGCATTGTCTTAGCAGGTGGACTTAGATCTATACTCCCTCCGGGCGAGATATTCTCGTCTCTGAGAACATTATCCGCAGCGTGAGCACACCCGCTCTTTGGTCTTTGTGGTCGATGGGATTTCCTCCCGACCATCCCTCCCGGGTATGAAAACTCGATCGCCAACCTCCGTCAACCCAGGCTCGAAGCCCCCTAAAAAGGATAAATATCTTACCGTCGATGAACATTGTTTCCATTTTAGAGGGCTCGGTTGCCATCAACATTGTGCCGTAAAAGTAGTCTCGTCCTTATAGCTCTTTACGCTTGAATCTGACATCTGTGGCCGGTAAAATCTAGCCCTAAATTCTTTTTCACTGAGATATGTTTTAGAAGTTTGTTTAGCGAGAAAGATAATATTATTAATATATAATATATTAATTATTATATATACTATATATATATATCCTTATATTACGGCCAATAGAGATATAGGTATCCTCTATACTGAGAATATATAGTACAAGAAGACGTAAATCTAGATGTGATTATATATTTTATCATTAATATATATAGTGAGATATATATAGGATAGTACACTTGACTATTTATATCCATTATATATCTAGTAATATATATATTAATTACAGTTTATCACCAACACCTATGACACAGGCTATAAAGAGAGCCCTATTCAGGAGGGGTGTCTAATTTGCGAACAAATACCTATCAACTAAAACCCGCACAAATTCACTGCAGATAATGCACAGACGCAGGCTTTAAAAAGTGAGAGAGGGATATTAAATTGAGTTGGAAACACAATGACAGGACTTGAGCAAGAGAGGTTTCTCCACCACAGATATCAGAGGTCGCGTCAGGAAAGAATCGAAAAAAGACTCTGCAGAGAACATACGTTCTGGAGTTGCTTAATATCAAACATATGTTGTCTTCAAGTGTACCCTAAAAACGTCAATTTTAGCAAAACTCAATATACCTCATGTGCCGACAACAGCACTTCCTTCGTGAGACTACGAGGGCTCTTAAAGGTGGTGGCACGCGAGGTGGAAAGTTCCCTCGAGCACTTGCCGCTGCGGTTTCCTATAGAAAAAGAGATAAAGCCGCAACATCGCGAGACTGCGAAATCCCTATCCAACAAGCGGGTGAAACCTGGAGCGAACCAAATTCTCTTCTCGTATAGTATATCAGTAACTTCACTCATACAAGGCGATGAGGCCTTTGTATAAACTGGGAGTAAACTGTTAAGTAGGAATATAAAAGTCTCGCAGTCTTAAACAGAACTCCCAGTTTCTTGGAGGGGCCCCGCCTTAGCAATCCTTGCGTTTTGTGATGTGAGGATCACGAGACATTTTTTTTTGTTTATGTTAGAACCAAGGATGTTATATATATAAGTCAAACAGGAGAGAACAAGAGAAACTCGCGCTCCGAGATAAGAGGTAATCACAGTCTTAGGAGAGGTAGTTGTCTTAGAGAGGGAGATTTGTATAGAAGTGAGTTGTTTTAAAGAATTGAAATTTCACAAGGTTCAGAACCGACGCTCCACCTCCGGTAATTTCTTCCAAGATCAGCGGAAAAAGTTAACATCAATCTACCACACACTGATGTCTCTCTGTGTGAAGCATAAATATTCATATTGTTCATTGAAAACAAAATGTTCTTTGGTGGGTGGGCAAAGTATGCATTGTATTAATCAAATAAAACAAAATGAAAAAGTTCATCTTTGTATGATAATAACTAAAATGCATGGCAAACCAATAGTTTTTCTTGGTGTCCTGATTTCCACAAACTTCCTATCCTAATATCTTATACTACAACTATGGCCCATAGTTTGTTCTAACAAT
Organism: Trachelipus rathkii; assembly: GCA_015478945.1. Taxonomy (NCBI): domain Eukaryota; kingdom Metazoa; phylum Arthropoda; class Malacostraca; order Isopoda; family Trachelipodidae; genus Trachelipus; species Trachelipus rathkii. The sequence continues at coordinate 4,345 of JABUQX010131928.1, forward strand.
CGGTGAATATACACTTTTGCTTCATTTCTTATCTGTATCAATTGAAAGCGATTCATTTACTCTTATTATATTGAACCATTCTCCTCTTTAAGAAGGAGCAAATATTAGTTGAAAATTCCTTCTAAAAAAAAAAAAAAACTAGCAAAACTACAATCGTTTTGCGTCATTTAACTCACCCTAAAAACCAACCAATTACTTATTTCATTTCTAAAACTTTACGTTGACAACGTCCACTTAACACAAAACGCAAATGCAAATATCGCATCCCTCTCATGAGACCGAGACCTCTAAGAGCATTCACGATTTTTTTGTATTTTACATATCTATTAAGCAAAAATAATTGATTTTACATATCTAATTCTCCGAAATTATTATGATATTAAATAAAAATATACAAATATCAATTGTTATATCTGCTTTCCGCTTATTTCAAGAGCTCTCCCATGTAAAAACAAAGAGGACGGAACAAATATCAATCAGCGAAAAGTCAAAAGAATTTAAGGAAAGACAACCAAATTATATATTACTTCTTATGTATTATGAGGTTATATTATACTTAAATATATATAATTTTGTAGCTTTATATCGAGAGTTTACCTACCTCAAACCTTGGTAATATGACTATAAGTTATATGAAATATATACCCCTGTTCACTTAGTTATCACTTATACCTGACTTTCTCACACAATAAGTGGCACTTTTTCATAGCTTTTATTTTATTCATTATAAAGGAATTTCTTTCTAAATATTAAATTTCAAATCTGTTTAATTTTAGATAGTCCTACCATTCTTTAATTATATCATTTCTTGTCATTGTGAAGATCCGAATGACGAGATAAAGTTTCTAATAAAACATGAGTTTTATATCATTATCTGTTTTGCAATTATTTAGTTATTCACAGTAACTCTTTTGCACTTGCTTCGCTAATTTCATTACAGCCTGACATAAATCCTTCCAAAATGTTTTTGCCGAAATCTAATAATCTCTACATCTATATTATTAGATTTTGAGATACTTAGAAAATATTTAATCTTGGACATATCATATCGGAAATACTTTCTTTCTTTGGATTTATCTGTATATCAAAGATGTTGGTTTGTGGATGCTGCTCCTCGATAACTAGTTATTAAACCAAAATGATTAATATCTTACTTATATACTACTCTAACTAAAATATGTACTTCTTTATCGCCTTCTGATGTTCTAAGTGGATCTCGGATATTTCAGGTGAATCTATTGTCAATATATTGAGCCTAGACTAGACTACAAAGAATATACTTTTGAATATATAAGTAGTTTAGGTTAGCAATATAATTATATAGCTTTATCATTAAATCCTGGTTTCATTTTCCACTTCTCTCTTGGTATTACTCTCATTATATATATATATATATATTAAACTCTGTAGTTCTTGTATATATTAATATATTTATACTTCGATATCTAATGAATTAAACTTTACCTATGTAGGTGCGGTAATATCTGTAGACTCCTTCAGCGCCCACTATATCAGTGCTCATGTTTGCTTAGAGACCAAAAATATGGTTCCTCAACCTGAGTGTCTATCAAAAAAACTTTTCTATAAAGTATTTCAAGAGAAATATTTAAAGGTTAAGTTAGATTTTTAATAAAATTTTTAGTGGCAAGCTTCTGACATAATCCCAGAAGCTTAGCTTGCCACTAAAGAATTTTATTAAAAACTTAACTTAACTTAATGTTTCTAGGTCGACATTTCGGTGAATCTTTTGCAATGGCGCTAGACACAGAAAATCTTTGATAAGGTTTGGTGCAAAGCTTTCATTTCCAGGCTTCCCTCCCTTCTCTCTTGGTATCTATCCATCTCTGTCTCTGTAATATTCTCTCAGATTACCTTCCTGGTCGTTCTTTAGCAGCAGTTGTGGACGGTCCTGTTCACCTTTTAAATATATTAATAGTAGTACTTTCTAATATTCTGTCGTATTCCCAACCTTTTTCACTTTTTCATATACGACCTTCTCTCTCTATCACTCTTATTGCTGAGCCAAATTTTTATTCTTCATCAACTGCCCCCTTTCATTATACCTTTCACTTTGAGAGAAGTTCCACTCAACTTCAAATAGTTGATTTCCAAGAGGATAGCCTTTGAGCAACTTACTTCTGATCTTCGTGACATTTCTAATTAGCAGAAAAACATCACTGTTTTCACTACATCAAATGCTCCTTTGGTTCACTCCATCTACTAGACAAAATCTCCTATAATGACTATATAGTCTTCTTCAAAAATATACAAATCTAGCACCACCCCAGTTTTCTTAACGTTAATGGTATTTACTTTCTTCGTGCACTCTCTTGAGGATCAGTTCATTTTTTCTTGCTAAGAGTTTAATATAAGAGGTTAGGTTTGATGTGATATCTTAAGAATTTCTTCACACCGCCTCAGTTACTTGCTCTGTATAGGTTATTGTTCATTATTGTATGGTATGTATAGCATAACTAGAGTGGTTCCACTCACATAGCCCTTCTTGAAATGGTGAAATCGAAGGCTTATTGCATTATTAATTCTCCTGCTTTCACTGATTTTCTCCAATCACTTTCTCCACCGAACTTTTACATCACTGTTTATTCTATCGCCCTTACAACAAGCACTGTTCTTCCAAACTATCTAATTGCACATTTCCTTCCTCCTTTCTTCATTCTTTTTTTGTTCAACTTTCTGACCCAGGCTTAAACCGCTACACTTATTCTTTCATGTACCATACTGTGAAAAGTCTTGAGCACGCTTCCTTCCTCTATATTTCTCACATCATATGAATTATACACTTTCAAACAACGAGTGTCGGTTCATGTCTGGTTTTTGTGGTCGAAACATGTTTTATTGATTTTAGGTTTCATCTCCCACATCTCTTTCAAACCCCTGTGGGACTGTGGCCTTTTCCGTCAATGAAAATAATAAAAGGAACATTTAACTTCTCCATTTTATCAAATTCTGTATCCGTTTTTGTTTAGTTATTTTTCTTTAAATAAAAATGCTCTGTTTACGTGCTTTAGAAATGTAACTTAACCATTCATAATTCTAATTCAACAGAAAATTATTATGGCCGTATTGGATGAGTAAATTAAATTTTAGGAACATTTATTAACTGACACGGTGAGACATCTGCATCTCAATATTGGG
>JABUQX010131929.1:0-5000 GCA_015478945.1 Trachelipus rathkii
TATTATATATTATATATAATTATATTATATATGTTATATATATATATATATAATATATATATACTATATATAATATATATATATATATATATGATATATATATATATAATATATATATAATATATATATATATATATATATATATATATATATATATATATAATATATATATATATAGTTATATATATATATATATATATATATATATATATATTATATATATATATATATATATATATATTATATATATGATATATATATCTATATATATTATTATAATATATATATATATTAATATATATATATATATAATTATTATATTATATATATATATATATATATATATTATTATATATATATCATATATATATAAATGCGTTTTAAACTGATTTTCTTAATTTTTAGCTATTCTAACTTTTCATTTTCATTTCTACAGATGGCATTAACATTAAGAAGTAATCATAAAAAAGTATTTTTCGTGGGAGACACAAACGACCGAATAACATGGGCAAAATTACCGTCAAAACGGCAAGTTGTTGCCGTTTTGTTTTTCAACATCCGCGAAATAAAATTAAATCTTCATGAAAGTGCAAACCTAGTTAGTCGTGAGAGTATTATATTTTGAGGGAAAGCCAGAATACCAACAAAATCATTACCTAACTGTGTTACAAAGTTATTGAACCTCTACAAAGTGTGGAAGCAGTTACAAAAAAATGCAAGCGAAATTAAAGATGTTTTTAAGCAACTGAAGAGGATTTCCAAAACGAATTGGACAATATATATTTGACGTTGCCCACATCGATGCCTTGAAAATAATAAAAATCTGTCTTACACCCCAGAGGGAACCACGGTGACAGGATTGCCTGATGGGCTTGGACAAAAAACTAGCAGAAAGAACTTGTGATAGAAAGGAAAGTCATATCAGAGGAGAGACGATTTAAACATATGTCGGCGTCTGGCCCATCAACTTCTTCATCGCCACTCAAATTATTTCATCAGGAAAATGATGATGAAAATCAGGCAGACTTTCTACCAACTTCATCTAAAACAACACAGTCTGAAACCGCTACAAAACGAGGAAGAAAGGACATCATTACCCCAAAATTAGTAGCAGCCTTAAATAGATGCCAGTTAAGCGTAAGAGACACCGTTTATATTTTTCAAGCTACAGTGGAGGCACTTGGACTTAGTCACGATAATTTTCCAATCAACAAGTCTTCTATTCAACGAATTGGAACGCAGACAGGTTAAGAAGAAGCAGAAGTTATAAAGGCAGATTTTAAAAGCAGTTCAATGGGATGGAAAATTGTTACCTGCGTTGAACGTAAGAAGATTCAAAGGAGAACGACTACCCGTCATAATTACATTTGGAAATAGAGAGCAACTTCTTGCGGTACCAAAACAAACATCTTTTCTGGTACATAGCAAGCTGAAGCAATTTCGAGAACTCTTACTGACTGGGACTTAGGAAATAAAGTACGGATAATGTGCTGCGACACAGCGGTTTCTAATACAGGTCACTTCAATGGTGCTTGTGTACTTTTGGAAGAAAAACTAGAAAGAGAGTTGGTACTTTTTTCGTGTCGACAGCATGTTTATAAGTTGGTATTGAAAAGTGTAATTGAAAACAAAATACACCAAGTGACAAGTAGCCCAGACATTGCTTTCTTTAAACATTTTAAGGATAATTGGAAAAAACATTGACCAAAGCAAGATTCAAAAAATACCGACATTGTAAAAAATTATTTTACGGACACAGAAATTGAAGGATTGTTACAGTTTTTTTAACTGAATTAAAAAACCTATCGTGAGGTACGACTACCGTGAGCTTATTGAGTTATCTCTCATATTTTTGGAGGCAAATGATGGCAAAAAACTGAAAATAAGGCCTCCAGGTACAATGCATTAAGCGCGATGGATGTCAAGGGCCATTTATTCACTAAAAATGTATTTGCTGCATTCTCAACTGAATTTGAGCAATAGAGACAAACAAGCACTTGAAGATGTTTGCTTATTTATTGTGACTTCTTATGTTATCCTTGGCTTCAATGCAAGTTTGGCTGTTAAAGCGCCTTATCAAGATTTGTGCTTTTTGAGAGCGTTGAAGCAGTAGGAAAGAATAGACACAACAATTTCTAACGCTGCCTTAAAAAAGTCTTGCCAACACTTGTAGTATTTGTCTGAGGAAGTAGTTATTCTATCTCATTTTCATGACAAAGTTGATATCAAAACAAAAATAGATATGGTAACCAACTTAAACATCTAAAGTTCAAAGGATTCCAGTAAAAGATATGTGCCAAAGGAAGAAGAACTGACAAGTTCATTCTACGGTAAGCAAGTTTTAATATTTCCTTGTTTTTAATTTGAAATTATTCTTTATTTAGTTTGTTTATATTCATATTTATTATTCTTATTTTAAAAATTCTATTTATATATCTTTTCATTTTTCTAGGAAAAAAAAACTTGGATGCGTTCGTATGAGTCAGAAGTAAAAATCTGTTTCCTCGCCTGAAAATAAGCTATAATCTTTCCCTCCTGTACCAGTATGAGAGGAACCTAACTAATCAGTTTGGTGTACATTGAATTCCCATAAGTAGATACAGTTAATGATACAGCTGAAAGAGCGGTCATATTAATGCAGGACTTTAATGGGCTAATAACTGCGAAGGAAGACCAAAAACAATTAATTCTACAACGTGTTCAAGAACATAGGAAATTGTACCCAGACTGTTATAGATCAACAATAATAAATATTGAATATTCTCTTTATTCTTAAGAATATCCAATACATTTTCAGGAGCAACAACATCAAATAAATTATCCAATGTGTCCTCAAATGTTGCACGTTTTTTGGTTTCCACTTCAGATACTCCTCTTAATCTCTTTTTGGTAAATCTGTCCATTCTTCATAGAGTGATATAACTTTACCAGCGCAGTGATCTATACGTTTTGTGAGAATGCTAGCCTTCTTTAAAAAAATGAGAATTTCTTTTGCGACTGGTGGCACTTTCTTTGAGGTTTAATTTACAGGTAAATTGAAGAATAAGACGCTAAGTACCAGCCGATTGGAAGGTGGTTTTGGTTCAATAATTTGGTTGTTGATGTTTCCTATGAGACTTATATTGTAGTCTTTACGTAAATAGGGTGATGCCATCATAGTACAAAATACCTACAAAAACATTATTATTATTATTATTATTATTATTATTATTATTATTATTATTATTATTATTATTATTATTATTATTATTATTATTATTATTATTATTATTATTATTATTATTATTTTTATTATTATTATTATTATTATTATTATTATAATTATTATTATTATTATTATTATTATTATTTTAAACACCGTGTCCCGCTTGGAATGCAGGGTGGTGTCAATCGCAGATGTATTTTTACTACTCCTGCGACCGTTCATGGGAAGAGTAAAATGGCAGAAGCCAAGGTTCCCGCCTCAAGAAGCCATGCGAAGATAATCTTCATATCGACCAACTGCGTCGAAACCTCCACTTTTAGACCAGAAATCATTTATAGCAGCTTCTTTATTTCCAAGTCCAAATTATATTTTTATTCATTTATGTCAAAAAGAATTGATACGATAATTTTGCCGCTCCTCAAATAAATTATTTCGGATACCGCTTTATTTGTCTATTTAATATCATTAAAATTTCCAAAAGAACTGAATTAAAAATTATTATTATTATTATTATTATTATTATTATTATTATTATTATTATTATTATTATTATTATTATTATTATTTATTATTATTATTATTATTATTATTATTATTATTATTATTATTATTATTATTATTATTATTATTATTAGCAGAGGGTCGTTACGCTACGATCTGAGGGTGGAGATTTAGTGTGGACAATTTAGCAGGTATGGGAGGTGAAGACAAAGCAGGAGTGAGAGGAAGCAGCGAAAGAATGGAGAGTACAGAGAAGAGAACAAGAAGGGTATGTCCGCCTTTCAATGGGGAGGTGAGTGGTAATGAATATGAGCTAGGGAAGAAGAGAATGAATCTATGGTATAAGGTGTAAGGAAGGAATGTGAATGCCCAGCAGGAGAGATTCTAGTAAGTTTGTGTGAAAAAGCCTTCGAAAGTATATGTGATATCTAGTGGGAAGAGTTAGAAAAAGAAGAAGGGATGAAAAAGACATTGGGTGGATTGGATGAAAAGTATGGTAAAAAGCAACAGAGAAACCGTTATGATAGAATACTTGAATTTTTTTTTATATAAGAGCAAAATTGATGAAACAATGAGAGAATATGTGAACAGATATAAGGTGGTTGGAAAAAATGTAAAATTGTTGGAAAGGTTGACTTGGGAGATGATATGAAATGTGTGCACATGCTAGAGGGGGTAAATGTGGATAGCAATCAGAGACATATGGTTCTGGCTTTTTGTGGAAAGGGTGCATGGGAGTTTAAGATATTCAAAGATGCTTTGTTGTATATATGTGAAGGTCTGGGCAAGAAAAGTAACTGTGAGATAAGAAGTGGATGGGTTACAAATGAAAGGTAGAAGCAAATGGAAGAAAGAGAACCTTGGGTTGATGGAAGGAGTATGAATAAGAAGGACAGATTTGGTAGAGTGACAGAATGTGCAGTTTGTAGGTCGCTATGTTATTTTGGGGCTAGCTGTCCTGAAAGATTTCAGAATAGAAGCAGTGGTGAAAGAGAAGGTGTAGTGGTTATTGGAAGAGGTAGAGATGTTGAATGAGTTAATTGGTGCTCATGGTTTTGGAAAGGGAAGAGGATAATGTATGAATGATGAAATGAAAGGAGGTAACAAGGTATATTTGAATGAGGAGAAAGGAGAGAATGAAGATGACAAAAGAGAAGAATATAGTGAGATATGTGCAATATTGGATATGGGTGTTCGAATAATGTGGTTGGGGAAAAATGACTAAGCAGAGTGATAGGATGATAGAACAAGAGTGAATTATTATTATTATTATTATTATTATTATTATTATTAT
>JABUQX010131929.1:15000-16243 GCA_015478945.1 Trachelipus rathkii
TACAACCACAGTGGTGGTCGTTTGCTAAATGAGGTCTTGTGTGATAGGTTCGTAGAAACCTTTTAGCTTTCCTAAAGCGTCATCTACCATGGGTCTTTGTCACTACACTTTTAAGGATACAAGATGCAAGAGCTCGGGTCTTTAAAAAAGAATGGAAGGTGTGTGAAACATTCCTTGTCTTGATCCCAAATCGTGGTCAGGTCACATCAGCCAATCTCATGCAGTGGTCCTTCTTGTGTCAAATCTAAAAGATATCACTTCAACATCGCCAAATAGCAACAAAAGAAAACCATAAAAAACAACCGAGCTTTATCGATGCTGAATACCCTCATTCTTGTGGTGTCTGTAATGATTCCTTGCCATGATACACAAGATATTGTATAAGTTGCCATGATAGGTGAGTGGGCTGCGCAAAGAACATTAAATTATGTGCCTTTAGCGAAAGATACTATTCGCGAAAGTATTGTCTGATACGGGCAGATAGAGTCCAAGACAAAGTTGATGTGAAGAAATTTCCGCGGTGGTCTGGTGCCTGTGTACCGTGGATGATTCCTTTCAAGAACTGCTTATGAAACATACAGTCTATTAGTAAACCATAGTGGCAACCGAGTTGCTTGTTTTCGCCAGGGATGATAAAAGATGTGCGTATTTTAAAAGAAGAAGTTTCCCTATATTTGCCACTCATTGAAAGCCCCAACTACTGAAGAAGGATGATTTTCCAGACGTCAAATCACATTTTTTGATACCGTAGACTTTCTTGGAAAACTGTCTTGCAAATTTCGCACCAACCTGACGGTGCACGTCACGGCAATGGTTGATCATTCGCTGGATTTCAACAGAGCCACAGTAAAGGTAGGTGAATCCTGATGGTATATAGGTTTACCAACGAGTAATGATTTCATTGTTGATATGGCTGTTGGCATCTCAGGACTTATCCTTCCTGAGACTTCGAGATGGTTCTTAAGTGGTGTCTATCAAATGGTTAAATTCGCCATTAAATATATGTTCACGCTCATAGTCGCTCTCCGTTTGCTGTGTCAGTTATTTCGACGGCTGAACATGGAAGTATTTTGCTCTTTTCACATAGACAGTTGCGGATGGTCCTTTGCACCGAGGAATGTAACTTTAGATGTTTTTCAAAATCTGCGAGAGAAGACGCATTGTTTCAGAGGATTCTTTTCAGAGAATTGCTATGAAGCGGGGCACAATCCGAAGTATTTCAGTGAAAACTGCACTCAAAACC